>OZ014525.1:96502034-96732034 GCA_963966055.1 Lathyrus aphaca | reverse complement strand
CAAACCCAATCACAACATCAAGAGCCTTACCAACACCACTATACCCCCGACAACCCCTTCATGTCCACACCAACCTATAGCCCCCCACCTTTGTTTCGTTCTCAAAACGAGGCAATATCCTCGTTTGGTCAAGCCTATCGTCCTCACCCAACCCAATCCAACCCAGCCCAACCTATCCGACCCAGCTTTGAAAACATGGGCACACAACTCAGTTACGGCAGCGCCTTTGGCAGCAACCTTCCACGTAATTGGGGACAGGCTGAATCATGGACTCAACAACAACCGCCTCCACCAAACACACAAATACAAGCGGAACCTCGACAACCTGGTGGTAGGGTTCGAAGACGGGGTCATCCCCGTGGATGTGGTACTGGGGGGCAGTTAGATCGGGCGGGAAATTAATTTTTGTAATGTCGTTCTTGAATTATTAATAAGAATTTTCTTTTACTTTATATTTCGTTTTCTCATATTCTCTAATTTTCTTTTATATCAATAATTTTCTTTAAATATAATTTTATTTCATATTATAATTTTCCTTTATATATATTTATAAAAGAAAAAAAATATATATATAAGTATATATATATATATATATATATATATACTTATACTTATATATATATATATATATATATATATATATATATATATATATATATATATATATATATATATATATATATATAAAAGTATATATATATATATATATATATATATATATATATATATATATATATAAAAGTATATATATATATATGTATAAGTAAATATATATATATATATATATATATATATATATATATATATATATATATATATATATATATTATATATATATATATATATATATATATATATATGTATGTATAAGTAAATATATATACTTATATATATTTACTTATATATATATATATATATATATATATATATATATATATATATATATATATATATATATATATATATATATATATATATATATATATATATATATATATATATATATCAAAAACCTTAAATCCAAAAATTCAAAAATCAACACATACACATGCATCAATCCATTTGGCGAATTGGTACATGAAAGTACACTAATTCGCCAAATGGTATGGCGAATCCATGCAAAGCTTCACATGTTCTTCACTCCAATTGGCGAATTGCACCAATATTACACATATTCTTCAATCCATTTGGCGAATGCATTACCAAACTATGTTAGTTTGGTAATTTTTTTCAAATATATGTTATTTTGGAAAATAATTTTATAAACTATGTTATATTAAAAAAAAATTCACATTGAAGGACTTATTCAAAAAGTAATACTCTATTTGTTTTAAGATAGACTTTGAGACGGGTCAACGGTCAAAAACACCATTCAGAAATTTTACAAACCACTACTAGTTGGCCTGACCTGAGTAATTCCAGGAAGCAACGTGTTGGAAAGTGTTTAAATTAATTAATTAATCAATTAATCAAACAAAAAAAATTAACAGAAAAAGTTGTCTCGTGAACATTAATTAATTGAGCCATGCAATATATATTATGTATACAGCGATTGAAAACATTCCACTATAGTGTTAGTCAATTTTGCAATACTACTACCTACGCAAGCCATATTTCTCCACTACAATTCATGTATATTATTTTTTATTATAATGCTTCATTTATTTATTTTTATATGTGTGTTCATTCGTATTCTTACGTGTTTCTTTGATTTAAATCAACTTGACTTATTTTCATCTCAATATGGGAGAAATAATTTATGAATATAGTATTGACCTCGTGTTTATATGTTTGGTTAGCTATATATATTAATGCCAAATCGACAAATGTGCTTATATATATATTTTTCCTATGATACGAATGAAGAAAAAAAGTTAGGAAAAGCTCAAGGGACGGAGCCAAAAAATTTATATAGATTTATAATATAAAAAATATTATTCTCTTAAAGAACCTTTTACATTTTTTATCCTTTAATAGAATAATTTTCTTACAAATTTTTATGTACATTAATTCTTATTTTTAAAAGTATATCTCTTATGAAAACTATTAATTTACTTAAAAAAAAGTCAAAGTAAATATATCTATAAATAAATAATAATTTGCAAATAATTATTCATAAAAAATACATAAGTGTGTCTGAAACATTTCTCCCTCTCTCTCAAAATAATAGTCTTTTAAGGTTAAAAAAATTGTCTCAAAATAATAGTATTTCTACGTTTTCAATATAATATTAATTACTTTTTACCAATTTTACCCTTAATTACACTACTTTCAATGTATTACATCATACTATACTTTTATGACAATCAATAGTAATTAAGGACAGTTTTGTAAAATTGTTACATTTAATCATTCAATCATTATTTTTCTTAATTTATGTGCAACAACCTTAAAAGATTATTATTTTGAGACGAAGGGAGTATTTGATTATAAATAGGAATGGATGGAGTAAATATTATCTTTTAAATTTAATTAGTAGTTATTTATTTATAAATTAAATAATTTTTGTGATTTTTTTTGAAAATTTATCAAATAAAAAAGAAGTTTTGTTAATGAGCATAATTAGCATTTATAATAATTTGAAATAAATATTATAGTTTAGTATTGATGATTAGTTATTTGAATGTTATATCATATTATTGTATGAGTAAAAAGATTACATGTTCAAAATTAGATATTTAGTATTATATATACCATAATACAACGATTTCAAAGTTTTAAGTGGAAGCACATGCCCGCATAAGCTTATGTAGCTCTGTCCCTCGCCCCAAATTATGGTCAAAGGGATGGTAAAACGGGTCTAATTCGTTGAACATATTCATTTTATCGTTATTTTTTTCAAGACGGATCAATATGTTAGGTCTAACCTTTTAATGTGTTCGTCTGTTGATCTGTGATTTTCTATCTAGAAGGAAAATCAAGGCATTTGATGAAGTAGTGGTGTAACAAATGATGAACAAGAGTCGAGCTTATCCACTGGAATCTTGAGATGTAGTTTAGAATAATCTCAAGAGCACATCTTGAGAATTAGTTAGGTCTCAAAAACAGGCCTAAATGACTACTCGACACCATGTCGAGGAAGGACTTTTCGACAAACTATGTATACTTAGAAGATTGAGGAAACCAAAGATGAAAGACTTTATGCGCTCAGTGATTGCCTTCGACGAGCAAGAAGTTACTAGCCTTTATGCAGTTAGAGAACATGGGATAATGGTTTCAGCAGTTTCAAAGTCTTGATGACGTATCAAGATGTGGAGACAGGGGTTGCATGTATTTGAATGACGTGCCAATTTTTGCAGAGTTAAATTGTCGAAGACAATCATTCATAGTTAGTATTTATAGCAGACTCATGTGCTATAATAAGGGTTCACAAGTTTTTACATGCATTCTCTATAGAACTAGAATACCCAAGCCAAAGAGAGAAACTGTTTGTGAGTAAATATGTGAGTTTACGTCCCTTTTTCTTAGTTCTTTTTATGTTTCCTTAATTGAAACACCTTTTATTTCTTGTCATTGACCACATTTCATTTAATGTTGTTTATTTCAATTTCTTTTTTACTTTAATTTAAGCTTTATCGTCTTTAAAGTCCATTTTCATACTATATGCAACTAGACATTCGTAGTTACGTCTTACACTTACGTCACAAATCACAATAAGATTTTTCGCACAAAACTGATCCCGAGATTTTTCGAGTTAATCTTAAAGACTTTCGAACTCATGATTGTACGCTAAAAACACATGCGAGCAAAATGGTAGTAAAATCATGTTCATAACAAAATACAAGAGAGTGTATATTAGAGAAGAAGAGGCAAGATGTATTTGGCGAAGAAAACACAATATTGTTAAGAGTGATTTGGGAAGACTGAAACCCTAAGTGTGAGGAAGAGAAAATCATTTGTGATTGTAATGCTAAGACATAATAGTTTTTTTAATCAAGGATTATATTAACTAAAAAATAATCAATTACAAAGGTGGTCATAGATCCAACCAAACAAAAAGGATCTAAGAAAACTATATCATCAAAAGAGCTATATATTTTCTAAGATTTGTTGACCCGCACCCTCTATATACAATGTTTTCTATAATTTCTTCACAAGTATTCTTTTGAGTTTTGTGGGTGTTTCCACCAAAAATCTCCCCATTCCTAAATTTCCAGATGCCATAAATAGTTTATATGATGGTAAGCTTTAACATATTAACCTTACAACCCTTCTTTAACAATCTATCAAAAAACCAAGTTTGCTCATTGGCCCAATTTTGAGGAACATGTTGAATACCAGCCCATTCCAGAACTCCCCTCCAAATAGCTCTTGTGATTTTGCATCCAAAATACAGATGGTCCAAAGACTCATCTGTCTCATTGCACAAACTACATTTCGTGTCATTGATCATACCAAAACGTGCCAAATGATATTTGGTATCCAACTTGCCATGACACACCATCCAAGTGGTATGCATGGCTTTAGGTCTAACACAATTATTTGAGAACAAAACTCATCTATTATCCTCCATCAGAGCATCATAAAGAACCTTCATTCTGAATTTACCTTTGGCAATCATTGCATCTCATTCAATTTGAGCCTTGCTGACATACTCCCTCCGGTTCATGATAGTCTTCATCACCCAAGAACAGTTCTTGCTAATTGTAGCCCCCCATAACATTTTGGCATTTCATGTAGTGCACGTGGATCCATTTAACCCAAAGGTTGTCAGTTTTCATGCATAAGTTCTAGAGAAATTTAAGCATAATGATTACATTCCACATTTCCATATTGAAAATGTTCAAGCCTTGTTGTATTCTAGGTCTACAAACAGTGTTCCAGACAATAGGACTTTTCCGGCTAACTTCATGACCACCTGTCCAAATAAAGCTTCTACACATACCTTCAACTTTCTTTATGATAGCTTTTGGGAGTGGAAGACATTGCATCCAGTACTGCAGAATAACATTAATAGTATTCTTAACCAGTTGGACTCTCCCTGCAAAACTAAGGAGCTTGGAAGTCTAATGTCTAATTCTTGCCATAATCCTATCAGTGAGGGGTAAATAGTGATGTATGCTGAGCTTTTTACTGGTCAATGAGACTCCAAGGAATCTCACTGGTAATTAGTCCTCAATGAAAGTAGTGATCTTTTGCATCTTCATTCTGGTATCATAGTCCACCCCCAAATAGATTTGACACTTGCTAGGGTTTACAATCAGGTTTGTAGTCATAGAGAGCTTATGGACTATTTTAATCATTAAATCTATTGAGATCACACCCCATGTAGAACAACAAGACATCATTTGCAAAAGTGAGGTGCGTGATTCCCAAACTCTCACACTTTGCATGGTGACTGAAATTCGGATTTCTCTGTAATTTAGCCAACAACCTGTTAAGGTACTCCATCATCATGACAAAGAGCATGAGGGATATGGGCCCCCTTCCTGATGTCTCTCCTTGCTTGTAAGGTATCAGGAGAATATCCATTAATATTAAAAGTGTAGGTAATTGTGGTTACCATGGTAATGATCCATTGAATGAATCTGCCAGGTATTTCATCTCTCTTGGGATAAACTCCAAGACATGACAGTCCACCATATCATAAGCCTTATGCAGATCTAACTGAAGCATAATCCTAGGAGTACCTCCTTTTCTAGAATAACCCTTGAGAAGCTCATAGGGTAGCATGATATGATTGTGGATTATCTGGCCAAGAACAAAAACAACCCGAGATAACCAAACAATACTAGGCAAAACATCCTCTAATCTAGCAGTCAAAACTGTAGAGATGATCTTGTAGAAAGTAATGCACCATGTTATAGGCTTATAATCTTTCACACTCTTAACTTCACCTTTAGGAACCAGAATAACAACAATATGGTTTAAGGGAACATATAACATATTAAGATAAAAAACTCCATTGGTCCATCAGCCATATCCTGGTTGATAATGTGCCAGCAAGATTTGAAAATTTTGGATCCATAGCCATCCCCTCCAGAAGACTTCAGATCTCTAAGAGACATACCAGGTTTATGTTTGGGTTGGATGTGACTTAAGTGAGATTTGGATGGTAACATAATACAGTTTAATTCAATTTTATTCTAATTGCAAAATACAAACCACAAAACAAATCATATGATTTTATTAAAAAATGATTCGAACACATCCAAATCAAATATGATTTTTTAAGAGTTTTGATTTAGTTTAATTCAATTTATGATTTACCATTTAACTGATTTGGTTATGAACACTCCTAAAGCATAATGAATGCAAGACTTAATTTTATTACTTCATTTGTTCCTTTATAAGTGTCATTTTTTGAATAATTTTATATTTCTTTTTAATTGTCATTTGTAAATTTCAAGATAATATTAAATATATTTTTGTCAAAATTACTCCTAAGTAATTATTACAGTGAAAGAAAAAGTAAAATGAATGTAATAAATAACTAGGGATAATATAAATAAAATGAGAATTATTATATGAAAAATAAAAATATTAATTAACTTTGTTGATATGCGTAAAAAAAAAAAAAAAATAACACTTAAAAGAGCTGAGGGAGTAGGTTTTATCAAAAAATAAAATATAGAAATACAGACTTAAATTGAATATTTTTCTTTTGTAAGGAAAATAATGAAAATCACATTTATTTGGTGGTGAATAACTGAATATTGAACAAAATAATGAATGAGACAGGCACCATGAACAAATTCTACCATAGTCAAACACTCAAAAACTGCAATTTGCATCTCTCTCTCTCTCTCTCTCTCTCTAATGCTAAAACTCACCAAACCTTTTCACCTTTCTTCCATTTGAAACAACACCAAACCAAAACAACCACCTCAAATGTCACTTCTCTTCAATCTCTTTCCCTTCCTTTTCCTTCTCCTCATTTTCCCCTCCGTTTCCTTCTCCGCCACACCGTGTCCTCTCAACATAACCCTCCTCCGCCACATCGGCAACGGCAACCGACCTTCCACCACCTCCGACTCCCAGTGCCACTTCATCCTCCAAGCTCTCCACCTCGTCCAAGCCGATTACCTCCGCCGCACCGGCTTCTTCGTTCCACCTCCCAACACCTCCGAAGCATGCTGGTCCTCTTTCCAATCCTTTATCGACGAATTTCAACCTAATTTCAATATCCGTTCCTCTTGCGGTTTTCAAACCTCGTGGATCTCTCAAGGTTGCATGAACATCACAACCAAACAACAATTCGAACAACAAGTTTCGTTACCCGCACTTCAATCTCTTCAATCGAACTGCAACGTATCTCTTGATAACAACGTTCCGTGCGCTCTCTGTACAGCAAAACGCTCGGAAGCGCTTACTTCCTTGACCGGAGCAACCGTCAGTAATGTCTCCGACTGTAGATCTTATACCGCGATTTACGCTGCTTCGCTCTCCGATCAGTTTGGTCCTACTAACCTCGGGACTGCTAAGTGTTTGTTCTTTCTCGAGTTTCCATCGTCTTCGGGTTCTAGCAGTAAGCATCACACCATTGTCATTGTGCTTGTTACTGTTTTTGTGTTTTTAGGTTTGTTATTGTTTGGTGGTTTTTGGTGTTATTTTAGATATAAGAAGAAAAAGAGTGCGAATTCGAAAGGTAATAGTAATAGAACCGAGTTAGGCTTGAGTTCTGGTTTGGATAATATGAACCAGAGTACTACTTTGATTAGGTTTAGTTTTGATGAGATTAAGAAAGCAACTAGGAATTTTTCTAGGGATAATATAATTGGAAGTGGTGGTTATGGAAATGTTTATAAAGGTTTATTATCGGATGGAAGTGAAGTTGCGATGAAAAGGTTTAAGAATTGTTCGGTTGCTGGTGATGCGAGTTTTAGTCATGAAGTTGAAGTTATTGCGAGTGTTCGACATGTTAATCTTGTTGCTTTGAGAGGCTATTGTACGGCTACGACTAATTTAGAAGGTCATCAGAGGATTATTGTTACTGATTTGATGGAGAATGGGAGTCTTTATGATCATTTGTTTGGTTCTTCGAAGAAGAAATTGAGTTGGCCGATTCGTCAGAAGATTGCGCTTGGTACGGCTAGGGGTTTGGCTTATTTGCATTATGGTGCTCAGCCTTCAATCATTCATAGGGATATTAAAGCGAGTAATATACTTTTGGATGAGAAGTTTGAAGCGAAGGTAGCGGATTTCGGGTTGGCGAAGTTCAATCCCGAAGGTATGACTCATATGAGTACTAGGGTAGCTGGAACTATGGGGTATGTTGCTCCTGAGTATGCTTTGTATGGACAGTTGACAGAGAGGAGTGACGTGTTTAGTTTCGGTGTTTTGCTTCTCGAGCTTTTGAGTGGAAGAAAGGCACTTGAAACGAATGAGGATGGTCAACCGTCTGCTTTCAGTGACGTGGCCTGGTCGTTGGTTAGAAACAATAGGGCTTTGGATGTTGTTGAAGATAATATGCCAGAATCCGGAACACCAGAAATTCTTGAGAAGTATGTGCTGGTTGCTGTCTTATGTTCTCATCCACAGTTATATGCAAGGCCAACGATGGATCAGGTTGTGAAAATGTTGGAAACAGATGATGAACCGATGCCCTCGGTTGTTGAAAGGCCGATTCCTTTTATTTCAGGGAGACTTGATATCGAAAAATCTACTGGCAGTAACTCGGGTCAGCTCTGCAGTCCAACTGGTTATCAAGCATATACATTGCAATTACAAAATCGCCGCACTTCTACTTGTAACGAAGAAGACGAAGAAAACTCCGAGCGTGTTTCTAATAGTATGGAAGCGGAAGTAAATTCTGAACATGTTTCGAACTCTAAGGAAGAGGAAAGAAATTTTGAACGCAGATCTGTAAGCAAAGATTGAATTTGAGAAAACATGATTTATCTTCCACTAGTTTGTGTTATAGATTGATTTGTTTGTATATTCAGGTTTTAGATTGAATGTTTTCTGAAGTGTTTTCTGTTGTAAAGCTTTAAAAGAGTGTACAAAATTTGTTTTTCACTTTTTTTGTAGAGTTTATTTAATGACAAAAGAAGATTATCAAGTTTTGCTTATTTTGACATTAGATCAGATGACACTAGTAGAACATGTTGCCAAATATGACAAATAACAGGTTTCCTGAATGAAATTAAGGATTTTTTTAAGGTGAGGGGTGGCAATGTTTGACAGGTATGTTGTCTTTGTTAGAGTTTTTCTTATATGGTTCTTTAAATGTTAGTATCTTATGAATATTTGTTATTGCATTTTCTTTATGCGATTCTCTTATGAAATTTATGTGTCTTAAAAAGAGCTAGTTACATTATAATTTATGAAAGGAAGATAAATAATTTATGTATTTAAACAATAGATTTAAATGGAGAAATCTTACAAAGAATATTACTAATATTATTACTGTTAAATAAATAATAATTAGTGTGCAGTATAGATAAGGAAATATAATAATTATGTGTTAATCCAGGCAGTTTATGTGATGATAGGTTGGATTATTCTTATTCTCGAATTTGGTCCAACTGTTTTGTTTTTGGTACAACAATACTCATATCCCAACCCAACAGCTTTCCACAATATTAAAGAGCTGGCAAGAAAATTATTATTTATAAAATATTATTAGGCAAATATACTGATTCCGTTTGTTTGATTATTAGCATTTTTCTATGTGATAGCAATTAAATTATGTTCCTCTTCGCAAATACTTACTGATTAGATCAAGTTGTGCTAATATTTTTGTTGTTATCAATATGGTATCATACTTATTATGCGCCAATGGTTAGAGGTGTCAATTTAAGGGGCCAATTAATTTAGGCCCCAACTTCCATAATAAGAGGGCCTACAAAAATAATGAAAAATAAAAAACAAATAGACTACGTGATGCAATGGGGATCATGCAGATGTTTCATTTTTATCTATCTATTTTATTTGATACCTATTTATTCTAAGACCAGATGTTCCATTCTTATCTACCTATTTTATTTGATACCTATTTTATTGTAAGACTAAAAAATATGTGTATACCTTTGTCTTGGTTTAGACTTGGTTTAGACACTGACAACATAGAAAATTAATACTCAGTGGATTAACGACACGTTGATCAAATCAAGTGTAACAAAATCTATATTAAGTCATGACACTTCTGTTTTTTAATATCCTGGTAACCTAAATAAATAAATATTTATACTCTTTAATGTCCTTCTAAAACAAATAAAAATTATGCATATTGATCTATAGGTATAAAAATTGTAACCTAAAACACCTATAAAATCAAACCATGACAATGTCAGCAAAGAGTACAAAATTAAAATCAATATTTTTCATCACAATATAGCCATCATACGACAAAGAATACACTACAAGCTGAAAACAAACATCATATCATTTTAATATAAACTTATAAACTACAATAGAGAGTCATTTGGAAAAGCTACAATACATTGAAATATTTTGAATAAAATAAGGCCCCTTTGATAGGATCCAAAAATAACATAATAATTGACGGGCCTAAAAAAATCTGTTTAATAGAGAGGGTTTAATATATTAGGGTTTTACTAGGGCTAAATAATAGGCCTTTAAATATTGGATTTATTTGACAGCTCTAATCATACTCTTATCATGCGCATTTTATGTCGATTTCCTTTAGCAAAAATCTGTGGTCCTTAATTGTTAGAAATTTCTCTTCGTAAAAATCACTTTTGAACCAATTTCTTTTGTGACATGAATATGGCCTGAAAATCAATTTTTCCATTTAAGCACTTAAGTAAAAAAATTCAAAGTTAAACATAGTGCAACTCATTTCATTTCCACAATCACAAAATTTAATCACTCAAATGCCATAAAGTAACTTAACACAGTTCAAAAATATTTTCAAACACTTGGCATGTGAAATTCAAATTCTAATTCTAAACTTAGCAGTTTACTTCAACATTCCATTTTTTTTTCCAGTAGAAGAAATAGTAGTTAATAAGCTAAAATATTACCTACACAAGTGAATATCAGTTCTATGCATGTAATTTTTGAGAGAAAAAAAAAGATTGAAAGTTGTAGAGAGTAGTACTTTTGAATGGATATGAGGATGAATGGTGGACTCAACTTTAACTGAATCAAGGCATATGTTAATGTTTTGTTTCAGTTGTCTTTTGGTCTTCAAAATTGCCTTATAGTCAAAGTGTGTGTTTTTAAACAATTTTGTAAAATGAGATTATGATGTTTTAAATTAAAGGAATTTCTTAATACATCATATGAAATTTCAAAAATATTATTTAAATTTTGGAAATACATCTCCAAACATATTCATATATACAAATCTCGTTAGTTTTTAATCGCATCTCAATTTTATTGGAAGTCCTTAATAATTCAAATGCTTGATAGAGCAAGTGAAAAGCAGAGAAATACGAAAAAGACAATTTTTGAATAAAACTTCCACCAGTGGAAGTATAGTAGAAAAAGTGTCCAAATACGAAAAAGGCAGTTTTTGAATAAAACTTCCACCAGTGGAAGTATAGTAGAAAAAGTGTCCAAAATAGTTTAACTGCAGAATTTAGTTTCTTACAATTCTTGGGCCTGTTTGTGGTTCCAATTTGTACCCTATAAATAGACATTGTATGTCATAGTTGAAGAGTTAATGCCATATGATTCAATTCTCTCAATCTTTCTCTATTTCTCTATCTCTCTCTATTCACATAATCATCTTCATCTTTCCCAAACACACTGTTTTTCACCCCTCCATTTCTGGTTTTTTCCAACATTTGGTATCAAGAGCTCCGGTTATTGATCCTAATCCGCTGCAATAATGGCTACTGTTTCTAATGATCGAATTCCCACCAATCTCCCAATTCTTGATTCGAAAAACTACGACAAATGGGCGAAGCAAATGAAGGTTTTGTTCGGCTATCAAGAAGTTCTTGCGGTGATCAAAGATGGTGTTACGTCGCTCGTCGAAGGAGCTACGGATGCTCAAAAGGCTACGTTCAAAGAAGAGAAGAAGAAGGATTACAAAGCGCTGTTCTTGATCCATTCTTGTGTCGATGGTGACAATTTTGAAAAAGTAGGTGATTGCGATTCCGCAAAGCAAGCGTGGGAGATTCTTGAGAAGGCTTATGCAGGGGCTGCCAAAGCCAAAGTGGTGAGGTTACAAACTCACAAGCGACAGTTCGAGTTAATGCAAATGGAGGACAAGGAGTCGATAAACGATTATGTGACGCGTATTACGCGTGTGGTGAATCAAATCAAGTCGTGCGGGGAAACTACGGTAGAACAGAATGTTGTGTCGAAGATCTTGCGTTCTTTAACGCCAAGATTCGACAACATTGTCGTTGCGCTTGAAGAATCGAAGGATTTATCGTTGTTGTCGAAGGAGGAGCTTCAAAGCTCACTAGAAGCTCATGAACAACGAATGGATGAGAGGGGAAACGATAAAGCAAAGTCGAAAATAGCGTTGCAAGCGCGACTTCATGAGAAGAGTAAACGATCGGAGAGGAAAGGGCATCCGAGAGGGAAGTCCAATTTCCAGAATTTTGGTGGTAGAGACTCACAAAATTCAAAGGGGCAAAAAGGTGAGGGAAGCTCCAAGGAGGGTGATCAAGGAACCCACAAGCCATTCGACAAAAGTAACGTGAAGTGTTACAATTGTCAAAAGCTTGGGCATTTCGCAAAGTATTGCCACGCAAAACGAAGAGAAAATCGCGCGGATGAGGCGAAGGTTGCTAGGGAAGAAGCGAATGATGATAATACGCTTCTTGTGATGATCACGGAAGAGAATTATGGCATGAGAGAAGGGCTGGACAGCAGTGGCAGCAGTGCAGACAATTCTGCAGAAACGCGTTCGGAGAAAAACGCAATGGTAACGGTTCGAGATGGAATTCAAAGTAGCGATGAGTGGTACTTGGATTCTGGTTGTTCGACTCATATGACGGGAAGAAAGGATTGGTTTGTCAAGATCAATCAAGCCACGAAGAATAAAGTGAGATTTGCCGATGATACGACGTTATCCGCCGATGGCGTTGGAGATGTCTTGATCGTGAAGAAAGATGGTGGTCGTTCATTAATCAAGGATGTGTTGTACATTCCAGGAATCAAATGTAATATCTTGAGCATTGGCCAACTACTCGAGAAAGATTACATTATTCGCATGGAAAACAAGGTATTGCGCGTTTTGGACCGAAAGGGAGTTTTGGTACTTAAAGCACCGATGGCTGCAAATCGAACTTTCAAGATAACATTGAAAGTAATGGAGCATCGATGTTTAGCTACAACGGCAAGTCGTGAGGAGTGGTTATGGCATTACCGTCTTGGTCATCTCAATTTTCAAGACCTCGACGCGTTGCATAGACATGGTATGGTGACCGGGCTGCCAAGAATCGTGGTTCCAGCTGAGTTGTGTGTTGAATGTGTTCAAGGGAAGCAACACAAGAGTGTTTTCAGCAAGGATACAGGTCATAGGACCAAGCATCTTCTTGAGGTGGTGTATTCGGACGTGTGTGGGCCGATGCAAGTCAATTCGTATGGAGGTAACCGATACTTTGTCACGTTTATTGATGACTTCAGTAGGAAGCTGTGGATTTATCTAATCAAGAGGAATGATGAGGTGTTTGATATGTTCAAACGATTTAAATCCATGGTTGAGCGACAAAGTAGTCACAAACTCAAAATTCTCAAAACCGATGGAGGAGGAGAATTTACCTCGAGGGAATTTGGGAGTTATTGTGACGATGAGGGTATTGTGCGTGAGGTTGTACCACCCTATACGCCTCAGCAAAATGGTGTTGCCGAGAGAAAAAATCGGACGATTATGAACATGGTACGTAGCATGTTGAAAGCGAAAAATCTTCCGAAAGAGTTGTGGGGAGAAGCTGTTTCTACAGCTGCCTATTTGATAAACAGGTGTCCTACGAAGAAGCTGGACAAGGTTACTCCAGAAGAGGTATGGTGTGGACACAAGCCAAGTTTGAGTCACTTACGTGTTTTCGGTTCAGTAGCGTTTCGACATATTCCGGGTCAGATTCGAAAGAAATTAGATGACAAGGGTGAAATGATGTTGCTGGTTGGTTATCATCCTACCGGAGGCTACAAGCTGTTTGATATGAGTAACAAGAAGATTGTGATAAGTCAAGATGTGATCGTGGACGAGTTTCGGCAGTTTGACAGCAGAAAATCTGCCATATCAGTTCAGGAAATCGATTTGCCGCAAGATGAAATCGATTTCCTGCAGGAAGATCAGCATTCTGAAGCTGCTGCTGGAATTGGTTCTGGTGAAGCTGAAATCGATTTCATGCAGGAAAATTTGAATTCTCAGCCTGCTGAAGGTGCTGTACAACAACCTTTTGTAACCGAAACAGGTGAATCAAGTAGACGACCAACAAGGCAAAGAGGATTGCCTCAGAGACTCCGGGATTGTGAATTATTCCGAGATAGCGAGATCAACAATGAGGGTGATCTTATTCACTTCGCTCTAATGGCCGAATCCGAACCGGTGAGTACGGAGGAGGCATTAAGCGATCCAAAGTGGATGTGTGAGATGAAAGAAGAACTGAATTCGATTGAGAAGAATAGTACTTGGATGTTGGTAGATTTACCGAAAGGTAAAAAGGCGATAGGTGTGAAGTGGGTCTACAAAGTGAAAGCGAATCCGAAAGGCGAGATAATCAAGCATAAAGCTCGATTAGTAGCAAAGGGATTTTTGCAAAAGGAAGGGATAGACTTCGATGAAGTGTTTGCTCCAGTTGCAAGGCATGAAACCATTCGGTTAGTTGTTGCGATGGCAAATAACAAAAACTGGCCGTTGTATCAAATGGACGTCAAATCTGCGTTTTTGAATGGTCCACTTGATGGGGAGGTATATGTGAGACAGCCACCTGGTTTTGTGATAAAAAATCAAGAGGCAAAGGTCTATAAGTTGAGGAAGGCACTCTATGGTTTGAAACAAGCTCCAAGAGCTTGGAACAAACGCATAGATGGATTTCTTAGCGATGTTGGTTTCAAGAAATGCGTATCCGAACATGGAGTTTATGTGAAACCGGATGCAAGTGACGGAGTAATCATTCTTTGTCTTTATGTGGACGATTTTTTGATTACCGGCAACTGTGAAAAGAACATTTCAAAGTTCAAAGGTGAGCTTATGAAGGAATTTGAAATGAGTGATCTTGGTATCATGAAATATTTCTTAGGCATAGAGTTCCAAAGGACAAAATTGGGACTGCTCATGCACCAAAGAAGGTATGCCATGGAAATTCTGAAGAGGTGTGATATGGAGCATTGCAATGCTGCCACAACACCAGCCGAGACACGATTACAGTTGTCCAAGAGTGAAGAAGAACAAGATGTGGATCCTACTCAATACCGGAGATTGATAAGATCATTGCGTTACTTGTGCAATACGCGGCCAGATTTGGCGTTTAGTGTCGGTATTGCGAGTAGATTCATGGAGAGGCCGAAGGTATCACACTTGGCAGCAGTTAAGAGGATCCTTAGATATGTGAAAGGTACTCTTGGCTGTGGAATTTTGTTTCCGGCAAGCGACATGGGCAGAAGTTGTGAGTTACTCGGATACACCGATTCCAATTGGTGCGGAGATAAGGATGATCGAAAGTCTACGGCGGGGTATCTCTTTATGTTCGGTAAGGCACCAATCTCTTGGTGTTCGAAAAAGGAACCGGTTGTAGCCCTCTCTTCTTGCGAGGCTGAGTATATAGCAGCGTCGATGTGTGCATGCCAAGCTGTGTGGCTGGTGAATCTATGTAAGGAGCTGGACAGCAGTAGAAATGGGGCTGTTTTGCTACTTGTGGACAACATTTCAGCGATAAACCTTGCTAAGAATCCCATAGCTCATGGGAGGAGCAAGCATATTGAAATGCGATTCCACTATTTGAGAGAATTGGTGAGCTCCGGACAGTTGCATTTAGGGTACTGCAGAAGCGAAGAACAAGTCGCAGACTTGTTAACGAAAGGCGTGACAAGTGATGTGTTCAAGAGACTTGTGAAGAAGTTGAGCATGATGAGTGTGGAGCATTTGAATTAAGGTGGTGTATTGGAAGTCCTTAATAATTCAAATGCTTGATAGAGCAAGTGAAAAGCAGAGAAATACGAAAAAGGCAGTTTTTGAATAAAACTTCCACCAGTGGAAGTATAGTAGAAAAAGTGTCCAAATACGAAAAAGGCAGTTTTTGAATAAAACTTCCACCAGTGGAAGTATAGTAGAAAAAGTGTCCAAAATAGTTTAACTGCAGAATTTAGTTTCTTACAATTCTTGGGCCTGTTTGTGGTTCCAATTTGTACCCTATAAATAGACATTGTATGTCATAGTTGAAGAGTTAATGCCATATGATTCAATTCTCTCAATCTTTCTCTATTTCTCTATCTCTCTCTATTCACATAATCATCTTCATCTTTCCCAAACACACTGTTTTTCACCCTTCCATTTCTGGTTTTTTCCAACAAATTTTATGTTGAAAGTTATTCTGAAAAAGTATTTCTAAACTGTATCTTAAAATACATTTTTAGAACCTTCAAGATTTTAAAACCAAAGTGAGTAGTGTAACCAAAGTGGATAGTATAGTAGATCATTCATTGTCTGGCTCTTAAATTTTTACTTGTCATATTCATGTGTTTTACCGTCTCCTTTTAAGTCACCAAAAGAAAACTTCCAATTGAAAAAAAAAAAGAAAAACAACAATAATTCATGTCAAAATGAAATCTCTAAAATCAAAACCAACTGTGAACAAATCCTCAATGATAAGTAAAATAAAATAACAATCAAAACAATATATCAAAATTCCAAAAATCAATATTCAGTAGGGTTGTGCAAAATATCCGATTCTAAAACCTAAATCCATAACTAAATATAAATCCGTTTTAAATATCCGGATATAATTTAATGATTATTAATCGATTTAGTTTTTAATAGTTTTGGTTATCCACTCATATAATTCAAATATAATTAAATGATTATCAACCGGTTAAATTTTTTGGATTTGGTTATAATCCGGATATTATCAAAAATCTAAATTTTTTAATTTTCAAAATATAAATTCTGAATTTTATTTTAAAAATCGGTTATATAAATTCAAATTATTTAAATGGTTTCAAAATAGTTATGGTTTGGTTTTTAAATTAAAATCAACCATGCACACCCCTAATATTCAGAGCTTTGAAAGAATGCAAACAGACAATACTTGTATAGAAGCTTGTTGTGCTCAGCTTCAAAACAACAAGCAGAATTCGTAATTAATTGAGAAATACATAAACATGTTTGGTTTTGTTGCCTTGTATATAGGGGTGAAAATAAGCTGAACCGGGTTAGATTTTGTCAAGTCTAAGATTGATCGTCAAAAAACCGAAGCCTATACTTGATCTATAATCTGTCATAAATTTATTTTTCAGATATGAGTCTGACCTTTTCTAAGACCTGATTAGCCTATTAATTTGTTTGCATTGACTTATTCTAACTTATCTATTAACATAAATTTTGTGAGACTATTTGTTTAAGATAACTTACAGGTACATCCCCTCCTCTCCATCAACCATAGGAGCTTTGTGTTGGTCACTAAAGATCTCGTATGATCAGGTGATATCAATGACGTCGTCTGTGGGAAAACTCTTCTCTCCGTCTTTCTTCCTTGAAACGAAAGACCAAAGCATCAATTTCGAATAATTTATCATCATGACTAGCCAACACGGTGGCAACCGCGACACTACTTTCGTTAATTTCCCTGTCGACGACGACAACAACGACAACAATGGAACTGCTTCCCATGAAGTTGACGTCAGGGATGGGCAAACTGCCTCTCCCACACCTGACCTTGTGGCCAACGACGTCACCCATCAGTACATATCCCCGGGAGTCTACAAGCGTATCCTCGTGCCACCCAACACCGATCCCACTATGGCGACTTTGATCACCACACTTAACCAGGTGAACTACCCGTTGTTCTCCCAAAACGAGAGGATCGCCTTGTTGGAAAGCGACATTCGTTCACGCTCTCCCCAACGGAGGTGTCGCCGGTCCCATTCACGAAGTCCGTACCTGAGACAACAAGAGCCCTGTTCACGGTCTCGTATGCGGAGACGTCGACAAGATTAATCTCGGAGCCCCTCACCATGCCAATAAGGATGCCGCACACGCTTGGAGAGACCCCAACCCGCGGCCACCAAAAAATATGGTCGCTCTCCTCCCCATAAGGAGCAGTGCTCTCCAGATCCTAAGAGTAGTATGTTCAGAGGTCGACATAGAAATTCACCGCGGCACAACAGGAGTCCCAGGTACAATCTCTCCCCATCACCAATCTAGAGCATCGAAGAAGATCCCTCTCTGTTCGTCGTCTCAACCTATCATGGAGACTCAAATCCCTGCTGGAATGGAGAAGCCTCTGCCTCTTACATCCTAAGATGACACGACCGATCAGGACGATCATATTGGGAGCCTCAATGCTATTCTTGAATATCACAACGTCAACGGTTTCATCAAGTGCAGGTTGTTCACCACGACGCTGAGGAAAAGTGTCATGGCTTGGTACAAAAGCCTACCTCTAAAATCCATCACCTCCTGGAGAAACTTGAAATCGATGTTCACCAAACATTTCACCGCCTCTAGACAACATACAAATTATGAGGCAACACTGGAAGCCATTATCCGGAGGAAGAATGAATCCCTTTGAACCTACATTGAAAGGTTCAACCAAGAAGTTATCGAGGTCGATACTTATGACCATATGAAGAGGTACCTGCTTGAGAAAAGGTTTCTCCCACACAGTGAGTTCTCTAGAGTTGTCGGCATCAGACGTATTCGCTCGTTGGACAAGCTCCTCCCCAAAGCCATGCCTACATCCAATACGAGGAAAAAAGAGGCCGCCCACAACACCCGAAACTTTCGAAACCAGGACGACCTCAGGACCTTTAAATACGAGGACTTCACAGGTCCCTGACATGGTGGAAAAAAAATAAGAGACGACAAACCTCTTGATTCTCGCAAGCACAGGGAACTGGCAGGCTGTTTCTCTGGATACACTCTATTAACCGCTCCCCGCGAGCGCATCTTGGCCGAATGTATAAACTCAAAATTAAAATAAGGCATGGTTCGTTTTCCCAAACCGACAACCCCCAAGCCTAACACTGACAAATCCAAGTATTATAGTTTCCACATGAGTCATAGCCATGTCATCGAAGATTGCATCCACCTAAAGGGTGCAATTGAGATCCTCATCAAGGAGGGCCACCTGAAGCAATACACTAAGACTATCGAGCCTCCTCGACAGGACGACTGCGACAGGAAAAGGGATCAGGAGGACTCTCCATCTGGCAACACCCCATTTCAATTCGCCCTATGTGTGTCATAACCTGAGGACTTCTACATCCCCGACAAGGTAGAAGAACCTTCCTACCTAGAAACACACAAACCCTGGGAGAACTTCCCCTCCTCCATGGTCATATCGGGAGGTGGATTTAACAAAAAGATACCGTGGGGTCAGTGAAAAGGAAGTTCGAGGTGATACTCAACTCTGCCATTGACCAGCTTGCAACACTGGGTATAGTCTGGGGAAGATCTCAAACCATCACATTCTACCTCGAGGAGATACATGGAGGATCCACTAACTCCAGCATCCCCTTGTTAATAAGAGAAAAAATGGTGAACTTCGACGTCCGCCGCATTTTGGTCGACCAGGCAAGTTCCATCGACATCATGTTTGCTCATCTATTAGAGACTCTCCATGTTGACCTTATAAGACTTTTAGCAAGTTAGATCAATTGGATAATGGAATATGAATCTTAGCCTCTTAAAGTGGTTTGCATGGATAAAATATTTTAACCCAAATGTTCAACCTCACTATTCTTCACAGGTTTGGGTTAAGATATTTGGTCCCATGCAAGAATACCGGTGCCCCAAAATTTTGTTTCCCATAGGAAGTAGTGTAGGAACACTTATATGTAATGATCAATTCACAAACACACCAAAATTTGATAGGGAATTTGTTCATTATGTTAGACTACTTATGGACATTGATATGAGGAAGCCAACAATTTATAGAGTTTTGGTTTAAAGGACCAACTTTTCTTCTTCTTTTTTTGTTGTAGATATTTACTACAAGCATATGCCTATTATTTTACCTTTTGTAACTATATATGGTATACACAATCAATGTACACAAATATAAATGAAAATGATAGAAAACCTGTAAACCTTGACCTTATCAAAACCATTCTAGGGAAGTGAGAAACCTGTAAAGAACACAATCAATTGTTAACTCAGTTCGGTGAAACTTGTAACGTCCTATTTATTTAATTAATTATTTAATTAAAATATCTACGTATTATGTTAGTTTGATTTAATTGTCAAGGTTGTAGAATATTGATTTAAGTTTTTTGTTGTTGTTAATTGAATTAAATTATTTGATTAAGTTGTAGAAATATTAGTAGAATAATACTATTATTATTAGTGGGCATGCATATGGTTAGACGTAGTAAGAGTGAGGGTGTATAAATTAGGCCTAATGGGAATTATTAAAATAATAGAATTATAAGATTAATTGGAATAAATAAGAGAAGTTATGTTATTAGTAAAATAGAAATAAGTTTTGGGAGAAGATACATGAAGTTGTAGAGAAGAGTAAAGAACCTAGGTTCAATCAGAGAATTAGAGTAACCTTCAATTCATGGTAAGGGTGAGATTCTTACTCTATAATTGGGTGATTAATGAATAATATATGGGATTGAGTTTATTTAATTGCTTTTGTCTGTGTTGATTGCTAGGGTTGATACTGAAATTGATTGATGTAGTTGAATTGGTCGTAGAAGGATTAATCAATGTTGTTTGAGTATGCTTTTCCTATGTTCATGTTGTACTGTGATGGTCTAAGATTGAAAAGAAGGAGAAAAACTAGTGGAAGAGAAACATAGACGAACAGAATTTGGAGGCCAGGACGCAACACTTTGCTATGCGAAGCTTAGTGAACTCCCATCGCTTCCAGTCACTTCAAGCAAAGTCTAAGGATTTTGCTTCTGTTTTAGTTTGCTTCTACTTCGCCTTTGGTCGTGATGTGAAGTACCTTTGCTTCCATTTGCTTCAAGTGAAGTCTAGAACTTTTGCTTCTATTTCAGTTTGCTGCTTCTTAGCTTTTCGTCGCGACGCGATCTGTCTTCGCTTCCTCTTTGCTATGCGAACTAACTGTGACAAATTTTATGAGAAAATAATCTAGGAGGACAGTGAGGAACCCATAACATAACTTACCCAATGACAGTACCAGAATAGTCCTAATAATATTAATGCAAAGTATAAATATTAATAAATCTAGCAGAAGAATAATTAGTCGATTTTTGTAGTATTGTTTGAATAACTTTGAGGAGCGTTTGTAATATAATTAGGTTGGTACAGAGTATGACATAAATTGATGTGATATCGTAGTGATTAAGTTGTGAGTTGCTGGTATGAATTTTGTTGTATTGCCCTTATTAGTGGAAAAAATTAAGTTGTAGGCCTATGGCCAATGTTATTTTGTTGTTGTATGGTTACATAATTGTTATTGTTGTTATTCTGACATTCATATTGAGTCACATACATACATAGCATATTAAGTTGGAGTTGTTGCTCGGTAAGTTGGTCTGGATTGACAAAAATAAAGTTAAAGGCTTATGCCTTATTGACGCCTCTATTAATTTGCAGATTTTTAAGTTGGGAGTCCTACTCCAATGGTACCATATGCATGTGCATATTATAAGTCGCATTTCAAGTTGTTGTTGTGTTGTGACTTGTATTGATTGATGTTGGTTATAAGTTGTGAAATGGTGATTTTATATAATATGATCTAATGAATTGTTTATCATAATTTCAATTATATTGTTCGATATTTCACCCCTTCTATATGAATGTTGCCTCTACGTAGGTAACATGCAGGTAATCCAGAATAAAAGCTGCTTACCTTCGTTAGTTCGAGTTAGTGTTGTCACTCTCATACGTAACACTCGGGGGGATGAACACATGTTTTCTTTAGTAATGGATTTTATTATGTTGCTGAATTTTTTAAAAGTTATTTTCATTAAAAACTTGTTGTGTCAAAGTTGTTTGAGTTGGACATAAGGTTATATTATTTTAAGTTGAATTTTGTGAATCCACTGCGTAGTAATGGAAGTTGTTTTATTTTTAAAGACTAATCAGGTTGTTACCGGTTCACCCGAAATTATGTATTATGTATCTGAACTACAGGTGATAGAATGTCATTATTTAACTAGAAAGTGTAGCATTTCATTGTTTGTTGGAAATTTTGCAACTCTGATTTTACTATTATTCGTCGGGTAGAAATGGGGTGTTACATTAATGGTATCAGATAAGGTCGATCCATTCATCCAAGTTGTCGAGTCGTAGTTTTGTTTAACAATCAAGTATTGATAACTAGTTCTAACCTTTGTTTATGTTGTAGTGATAAGTTGAGATGGCTGGAAGGAACGATGTTGTAATGGCTGCTTCCCTGCAAGCAATGGCTCGGGCTATGCAGAATCTACCGAACACTGACGAGAATACTGGATCTCGTAGTTTGGCGAATTTTAATAGGGATAATTCACCTACCTTCAAGGGTAAGTATGATCCTGATGCAACGTTGGATTGGTTGAAAGAGATAGAGATAATCTTCTGTGTGATGGACTGCACTCCAGCGCAGAAGGTTTGATATGGGACTCATATGCTGGCAGTCAAAGCTGATGATTGATGGCTATAGACTCGTCAGAGGTTAGACGCTGCAGGTGAAAAGATCACTTGGGCTGTATTCTGCAGGAAATTCCTGAGGAAGTATTATCCAAAGGATGTTCGTGGTAAGAAGGAAATTAAATTTCTTGAGCTGAAGCAAGGAAACATGACAGTTACAGATTATACTGCAAAGTTTGTTGAGTTGGCTAAGTTTTACCCGCACTATAACGAGGCGAATGCTGAATTTTCTAAGAGCATCAAGTTTGAGAATGGGTTGCATCCAGAGATCAAGAAGGCAGTTGGATATCAAAAGATTTGTGTCTTATCTGATTTGGTTGATAGTTGCAGGATTTATGAAGAGGATAACAAAGCTCATTATAACATTATTAATGAGATGAAGAGCAAACACCAACAGAATCATGGCATGCCTTATGATGCTCCAGCTGGTAAAGGTAAACAGAAAGTGGATAAATGTAAGAGGACTAGTGGGGGAGATGCTCCTGCTGGTGTGGTTTGTTTCAAATATGGAAAACCTGGTCATAAGAGTAATGCGTGTACTCTTGAGGTAAATAGGTGTTTATGTTGTGGTAAGACTGGGCATGCAATATCTGAATGAAATCATAAAGAGATGATTTGGTTCAACTATTGTGAAGAAGGACATATTGGTAGTCAGTGTCAGAAACCGAAGAAGGCGCAAACTAGTGGGAAAATGTTTGCTTTGGTTGGGACTCGGACATCTAGTGAGGACATACTCATCAGAGGTACATGTTTCATTAATAGTACCCCTTTAATTACTATTATTGATACTGGTGCTACTCATTGCTTTATTGTTGCTGATTGTGTTAAAAAATTGGGTTTTATGTTATCTGCTATGAATGGAGAAATGGTCGTCGAGATTCCAGCTAAGGGATCGGTGATTACTTCTCTTATATGTTTAAAATGTCCTTTATCTATCTTCGATAGAGAATTTGATGTGGATTTGGTGTATTTGTCATTAACTGGGATGGACGTAATTTTAGGAATGAAATGGTTAGAATATAACTATATTCATATCAATTGTTATAGCAAGTCAGTGAGGTTTTCTACTCTTAAAGAGGAAGAAAATTGTTTGTTGTCTTGTAGGAAGTTGCGGAAGTTGATGCAAGAAGAAGCTCATATGTTTTCGTTGATGGCGTCGTTATCTATTGAGAGTAAAGCAAAAATTGAAGAGTTGCAAGTGGTGCGTGAATTTCCTGAAGTTTTTCTTGATGAAATTCCTGATGTGCCGCTAGAAAGAGAAGTTGAATTTATGATTGATCTTGTACCTGGTACCATGCCTATTTCTATGGCACCATACAAAATGTCTGCATCTGAATTTTCAGAATTAAAGAAGCAACTGGAGGATTTACTTGAAAAGAAGTTTGTGAGACCAAGTTTATCACCATGGGGAGCTCCAGTGTTGTTAGTAAAGAAGAAAGATGGAAGTATGAGGCTCTGTGTTGATTACATACAATTGAATAAAGTGAAGATTAAGAACAAGTATCCACTTCCGAGAATATATGACTTGATGGATCAATTGGTAGGTGCTCGTGTGTTTAGCAAGATTGATTTGAGATCAGGATATCATCAAATTAAAGTGAAAGATGAGGATATTCAGAAGACGGCTTTCAGAACACGTTATGAACATTATGAGTATTCGGTGATGCCTTTTGGTATTACTAATACGCTGATACTATTCATGGAATACATGAACCGTATCTTTCATACCTATTTGGATCAATTTATGGTGGTGTTCATTAATGATATATTGATTTACTCTAAGTCGGAAGAGGAGCATGCAAAACACTTTAAACTAGTTTTGCAGGTTTTGAAAGAGAATAAGTTATATGCAGTTGTCTAAGTGTGAGTTTTGGTTAAAGGAAGTTAGTTTTCTTGGTCATGTCATTTCAGGCAATGACATTGTTGTGGATCCGTCTAAAGTAGATGATGTGTTATAATGGGAAACTCCAAAGTCGGATACCGAGATTAGAATCTTTTTGGGACAAGCTGGTTATTATAAAAGATTTGTCGAGGGTTTTTCTATGTTGGCACTTCCGTTGACTAAGTTGACTTGTAAAAGTAGAGCTTTTGTGTGGGACGTTCAATGTGAAGAAAGTTTTACAGAATTGAAACGAGGTTGGCGTCGGCTCCAGTTTTGACATTACCGAATTCAGGAGAACCTTTTGTGGTATACTATGATGCTTCTAAAATGGGTTTATAAGGTGTTCTCTCATGCAAAATAATAAGGTAGTTTCTTATGCGTCAAGGAGGTTGAGGACTCATGAAAAGAACTATCCTATGCATGATTTAGAACTTGCTGTAACTGTTTTTTTGCTGAAGATTTGGAGACATTATCTTTATGGTTCTAGATTTGAAGTGTTTAGAGACCATAAGAGTTTAAAGTATTTATTTAATCAGAAGGAATTGAATATGAGAGAACGAAAGTGGTTGGAATTATTAAAAGATTATGATTTTGGTTTGAATTATCATCCAGGTAAAGCTAATGTTGTAGCTGATGCTTTAAGTCGGAAAACTTTATATATGTCGATGATGATGGTTAAAGAGTTGGAACTAATTGAACAGTTCAAAGACATGAGTTTAGTTTGCGAGGTGATACCTCAGAGTGTTATGTTGGGAATGTTGAAGATTAACAATGATTTTCTGGACATCATCAAAGAGGATCAGAAGTTAGACATGAAATTGGTATATTCGATGGTAGGAATCGATCAGTCTGAGAATAATGATTTCAAGTTAGACGCGCAAGGTGTGTTGAGACTACGTGATCGAAGTTGTATTCCTGATGATGTCGAGATTAAGAAAGTGATTCTTGAGGAGAGTCATAGAAGCAAGTTGAGTATTCATCCAGGCGCTACAAAAATGTATCAAGATTTGAAGAAACTGTTTTAGTGGCATGGGATGAAGGGCGATGTAACACATTTTATGTATGCATGTTTAACTTGTCAGAAGTTGTAAGTTAAACATCAGAAGCCTGCAGGGTTGATGCAACCGTTAGAAGTTCGATAATGGAAATGGGATAACATTTCAATGGAATTTGTGACGGGATTACCTAATAATTCAAGGGAACATGATTTGGGTGATTGTTGATAGGCTTACGAAGTTGGATCATTTTATTCCTATTAACATCACTTTTCCAGTATCTAAGTTGGCGGAAATTTATACTAACGTAATTGTAAAGTTGCATGGTGTTCCTTTGTGTATTGTGTCGGATATAGATCTGAGGTTTACTTATGATTTTTGGAAGAGTTTGCAAGAGGCGTTGGGTTCTAAGTTGAGGTTGAGTTCATCGTATCATCCTCAGACGGTTAGTCAGATAGAGAGGACTATTTAGTCATTAGAGGATCTGTTGAGAGCGTGTGTTCTTGTGCAGGGAGGTTCGTGGGTTACTTATCTTCCGTTAATAGAATTCACTTATAATAACATTTACCATTCTAGTATTGGAATGGAACCTTTTGAAGAATTGAATGGTCGGAGATGTAAGACTCATTTATGTTGGCATGCATTAGGAGAAAGTTTAGTGCTTGAACTTGAGATTGTTCGAGAGACTACTGAGAAGGTGAAGTTAATTCGAGAAAAAAGATAAAAACTTCCCAAAGTAGACAAAAGAGTTATCATGACAAGCAAAGGAAAGATTTAAAATTTCAAGTTGGTGACCATGGATTTTTTAGAGTTACACCTGTGACCGATGTTGGGCGTGCATTGAAGTCTAAGAAGTTCACTCCTCATTTTATTGGTCCATATCAGATTTCAGACAAAGTTGGAAATGTTGCTTATAGAGTGACTTTACCACCTAATATTTCGAATTTACATTATGTGTTTCACGTGTCACAACTTCAGGAGTACATTTCAGATCCATCACATATGATTCATATGGATGATGTGCAAGCACGTGATATTCTTACTATAGAGACGATGCATCTACGAATCGTGAATCGTGAAATGAAGACTCTAAGAGGAAAAAAGAATGCATTGGTGAAAGTAGTATGGTTGGGAGCTACCGAAGAGAGTATGACATGGGAGTTGGAAAGCAAGATGCGGGAATCCTATCCCGAGTTGTTTGAACAAGGTAAATTTTCGAGGGCAAAAATATTCTAAGTGGGGGAGAGTTGTAACGCCCTATTTATTTAATTAAAATATATCTGGATTATGTTGGTTTGATTTAATTGTCGAGGTTTTAAAATGTTGATTTAAGTTGTGTTATTGTTAATTGAATTAAATTATTTGATTAAGTTGTAGAAATATTAGTAGAATAATACTATTATTATTAGTGGGCTTGCGTATGGTTAGAAGTAGTAAGAGTGGGGGTGTATAAATTAGGCCCAATGTGAATTATTAAAATATTAGAATTATAAGATTAATTGGAATAAATAAGAGAAGTTAGGTTATCAGTAAAATAGAAATAAGTTTTGGGAGAAGATACGTGAAGTCGCAGAGAAGAGGAAATAAGCTAGGTTCAATAAGAGAATTGGAGTAACCTTCAATCCAAGGTAAGGGTGGGGTTCTGAATCTATAATTGGGTGATTGATGAATAATATGTGGGATTGGATTTATAGAATTGCTTCTATCTATGTGTTTATTGTTAGGGTTGATATCCAAATTGATTGATGTTGTTGAATTGGTCATAGAAGGATTAATTCATGTTGTTTGAGTATGATTTTCCTATGTTGTTGTTGTACTATGACGGTCTAAGATTGAAAAGGAGAAAATATGGTGGAAGAGAAACAGAGACGAACAGAATTTGGAGGCCAGGACGCGACACTCCGCTATGCCAAGCTTAGCGAACTCCCTTCGCTTCCAGTCGCTTCAAGCGAAGTCTAGGTATTTTGCTTATGTTTTAGTTCGTTTCTACTTCGCCTTTGGTCGTGATGCAAATTACATTCACTTCCAGTTGCTTTAAGAACATTAATATATTTTACCCCTTTAACGTTAAGGCACACCTTTTCTTTTTTATTTATTTTAAAATCACCAATAAAAGGGGTATAACTACAGTTACTATTATAAACCGTTGTGATTTATTTATAATATTTGAATCTTGTGCTTCATACATTAAGGTATTCATCTTCTTCCATCTAGTGTAACATATTTCTTATTATATCATTTGTTCTACTTTGAGGTTTAACAATGTCGCATCTGAAGAAAAATTTATCCAAAGGCGTTTCTATGTCTTCTACCGTAGTAAAATCTCGATCTGGAAATTTATGTGGTTGTGATGGTCATATGGTTTCATACCAACACAAGAAGAGACAAAATAAAGGAAGGTTTTTTTGGAAATGTCCATTTTAGAGGAGTGATGAAACCTGTAACTTGTTCATATGCGATGAAGACATGGGAGAAAGAGATGGAAATGAAGATAAGAACATTATGAAGTCAGAGTTGGAAGTTGTGTGTTATTTGAAGATTATGTATGAGGATTCAAAGAAGAAGAACATTAATTTGAAAAATAAACTGAAATTATAGAGATTTTATGGAAATCTCAAGATGTTATGTTTTTTAGTCTCATTTATTTTTAATGTTTACTTTGTTATTAAATGTAGTAGTTAGAGTTTGAATTACATTGTTGATGTTTATGTTTCTCTTCTTAATTTTTTTAGAAGAGTTATCACTATGTTATTCCTTGTTAACCGATGTGATATATTTATTATTATTAAATACTTATAATTTGGGTATTTTTTAATTATATACTTATCATTACGGTTCTTTTAGAAAACTGTTGTTAAACATTTGCCTATTTAAGGGAATTAACTTTCTCTTATTGACAGTAGCGTCGTTTCCTTCACAGCGAAACCCTATCACCCATTTTTTCTCTACATTATTTTGCAGCAAGACTTCAAATTTTTTTAGAATCTGCCAAAAGGAATACAAGAAGTATGAAGCTTTTTATTTAGACTTCTTCATCCTTGTATTCCTTCTTGTAGTGTCTAAAACTAAATGAACATGGTGATTATGTTGGCGGTAGCAAGCGTAATATGCATATTGTCAGGGCCGATCCTGACTTTTTAGAGGCCCTGGACAAATAATAAAAACTGACCCAAATAAAAAAATTGAGCAATTAATTTTGAATTTTTCTTTTTTGAGCTTTGGTTTTCATTTTTATTTCAGAGAGAGGAGAATGTCACTCTATCATGCTCAAATGGAAGGACGGTGGTTATGGTTGTCATCGAAGTTAGCGACGGCGCGATGCGATGACGGTGCGATGGTTGGCGTGTTGGAGGCCAAGGTTCGACGATGAAAAGTTAAAAGGTAAATAGATACGTAAAAACGTGAAAATATATCGAGGACTTATTATTTATTGAATCGTAATAAATTAAGAAATAATTGTAATAATATATATATATATATATATATATATATATATATATATATATATATATATATATATATATATATATATATATATATATAAAATGCATTTTAGAATAATATAAAACCAAATTATAAAATTGAAATTCATGTATTCTGTAAAATAATAAAATCAAACAAAGTATAACATCAAGGGTCAAATTTATAATAAAAATAAAATAATGAATATTAAAAAATTATATAAAATAAATCATGTGTCATTCAAAATATAAAATAAAGTTAATGAATTAATATTTTATAAAGTTATAAAATCAAAATGTAAAAATATATTGAGTTAAGGGTTCATAATAAATTGTAAAATTTTATATTAAAAAAATTGTCATTAAAATATAAAATCAAACTAAAAAATATATTATAAATTTAATGTATTTTATGAAATTATATATAGAGGGTGTTGGCGTTTTTCTATCATAGTTTAGCTTTTTCGTGATTTTCTCAAGAATTTAGTTTCGTGATATTTAGCTTTTTTTTTACAAAATGCTTTAATTTTAAATTTTAAAATTTAATTTCATAAAGTTATTTATAATCTTAGTTTGAAATATAATATTAGTAAACATAAATAAGAATAAAATAAATGATGCACGTTATATAACATGGCTCTGTGTGAAAAATAATTTGTCAGCAAGCAGGTGTAGAACTAACATTACCTAGGTCACAATAGGCAACTATTTTACCACGCGGCTAGAAGATTTTAGTATTAAATACTTTAGCAATTAAAATATATATTATTATATTATTATAATATTTTAACCATTATTTCGATTTTGAGGCCCTAGGCCGTGGGATTAGTTGCTTTGGTCTATGGTCGGCCTTGTATATTGTTTATGGGAAATAAGGTATTATTCAAGGGTTTTGTTTCAACTTTTACTTGTTTTGTTTTGAATACTAACTAATTTTCTTCATTGTTTCCCATTTGTTAGGGTTTTGTTTCACATGGAGGATGATGATGATAGTAACAAGCTTATAGTACGAGTTGTTGAGGTACATATATATGAAAATAAGGTATTCTTCTACTTCAATATTTTTGTTAGATAGTTCCCATTTTCTCGTTTGTTGTATGTTGTTTTTGTTGATTGTTCTCATTTTTTTTGGATACGCATTCTCGTTTGTGCAACTATGTGTAGTAAACAAGGACACAACTCTGGCAATAAATTTTACCTAGTTTTAGAAACAATAAAAAGAAGTATAAGAAGTATGAAGTCATTGTGGTTAAGAGGTATATTCTCTTTGAAGGGACGAAAAGTACAAGAAAGGGAGGTTGAATTGAGGTTTTCAAAACATAAGGCAATGAACATGATTAATTTATCTTGGTTCATTTAAACTCAAACTACATTCAGTCCACCCGCCAAGGTGATTTCGCCTCTCTCAATGAAGTCTTAATCCACTAATCAATAAAGATTACAAAATCACAATGACCTACTGTCAAAGTCTTCTTGAGTTTACTGACTAACACTTTAGTCACTCAAGGTTTATCAAAATTTGATTACAATTGTGTAATGAAAATTACTTCTAAAAAGCTATTATCATAACTGTGATATTTTTATACAAAATTTTATTTTAAGATTAATGGAAAAGAAATTTGAATAATGAATATGCGTGTGAGAGAGTTGTTGCAAATTTCTTTCAGTTGACTCCTTTATATAGCTGTGGAGATTTGAACCGCTGGAGGCATCTTAACATATTTTTGGATGAAGATAAAATTCATTGAAGAGTTTCCAAAAATAAAGATTCATGTCTAGAGTCGTTAATTCTTTGATCTTCAAATTAATGAGGCTGATTCTGAAAATCAGAACTTGCATGTATCAGAGTATCTGAGTTTGATTAACTTAGCAGCTTGTGATGAGCATGCATTACGCATTGAGATCTTCCATAAGGACATTCAAAATATTTTCTTGTAGTAGAACTTATGTACTGAGAACCTTCTTATTGTTGCGTCAAAACTTCTATCATCTTAAAAACTTCTTGTTTTTCATCAGAGATTCAACACACTAAAATCAATAATTTTAAGAAGCATATTTTGTTCTTTATAACATAGAAATATTTGTTATCATCAAAACTTAATTCAAGAGAGTAGAATCAAAATTCTTGTTCTAACAATCTCCCCCTTTTTGATGATGACAAAACTTATATTTTGAGATATTTAATTAAGAACAAAGATGATAGAGAGACTCCCCTTGAGTTATGAAGTCCTTTGAAAATGTTCCTTCAAAGTTTTTAATCGGAAGTTCTTATGAGAGAAGCTCTCCCTGAGTTGAATCCTTTTCTTATTTACTTAACATCATATTAAAAAGTATCATAGTTTTAGGATGTTTGAGGCTTAGTCTTGGTGAGCTGTTATTAATCAAAATATTTTACGTTCTCCCTTTTTTTGTCATAATTCAAAAAGCAATGTAATCAGAGTAAAAAGTATGTAATCATAACATATATAAGCAGAACATGTAAGCTTTCATTCATAATAATCAAGATAGCACATAAGCAGAAAAACAAAGAAATAAAGAAAAAAACATAGAAACAAACAAATAAACTAAAACTAAGGTTGTGGAGGAGGAAGAAGTCTTGTGAATAATGCCTCCAGAAGACTTTTGATATGAGAAGTAAACTCCACTTGCTAATCAATCATATTCTTGAGATTTGTATTTGTTTTATTTTGTTTAACCAGTCTGATATTGACCGCTTCATTCTCTTTGTTTAACTCTTCCAGAGTTTTTAGCACAAGAGAGGATGAAGAAGTTTATTCAGCAGAATTAACCGGATGCTCAAAGCTTTATGCAGGAGTTTCAGATGGAGACATTGTAGCAGCTTTCCCTTTGTCTTCAGTAACAGACATGACCAGTAGTCTGGTAGAGGAGGATTCCTTTGGTTCTGTCCAAGGTGTATTGTCCAGAAGATGAAGAGTATTCTTTTCACAGCAGCTAAGAACTTCTTCTTTAAAGATATTCAGCTTTTCACAGAAGTTCTGTTGAGCAATGTCATAACTTAGATCCTTTAGCTTCTTGGATTCAACATTGAACCATTTTCTGAACTTGGTCCATAGGTGATCAGATGTTGTAGGGTTCATATTTTCTGCACAAACTCTTTTCAGAGTGTTCACCCAATCTTTCATTTCTACTTCAAAAGCTAGAAGTAAAACACCAACATCTGATTTAGTTGGTTTGGGCTTGGGTTTTCGTATGGCTATTTTCTTAGAGTTAGAAGTTAGTTTTTCTAGGGCTTATATGTCAATGAACGTTCTAAGGGAGTCTTATAGTTCATTAGAGGAATTGGGAGTTTCAGGAATGGTTATGAAGGCAGGGGAACTTGGTGGAGTGGAATCATAAGAAGAAAGTGAATCTTCTGGTGGTGTAGGTATGTCAAAAATGAGCAGAGGTTAAGAGGATTTAAGGTGATAGTTGATGCCAAGGATGGCTAGTGTGGTGGTAGAAGGTTTATTAAGAGTGTTTGATTGAGAAGTTTCAAAGTATGGTTGAAACTGATCAATATCAGAAAGTGCTTGTTGAAGTTCTGGTTGGGTTTCATCAAAAGGTGTGGAGTTTATGTCAGAGGGATGATTTGGGTCAATAGGAATCTCGAAGTCATCAAGAGTTTGTGGTGAATGGGGTTCAGAAGGTCTGGGAGAAGGTGAAGGGTTTTCAGGTTGAGGATTATCAAAAGGTTGAGGGATATCAGGAGGTGTGATTTCAGAAGATGGAGCTTCAGAAGTAATGGGGTTTGAAGAGGTAGGGATGTCAGAAATAAAAGCAGAGGGTTTACCTTTCTTTTTAGAAACCTTTGGTGTCTTCTAAGAAGTTCCATCAGAAGCTTTCCTTTTCTCTGTCTTCTTCGGTGCAACTTTTGGAGCTGGTCTTCTAAGATCTTCTGGATTGATCTTAGGGGGTGGTGACATCTTGTTTACAAGCCTCTAGATATATGACAATGACTTCTGGATGGGTATCAGCTGAGAACAGAGGAAAATCTTTCAGAGGGATCATCCTTGTAGTAATCATTTCCATTGAGTGCAAAATAAGATCCTTTTTGATGTTGTCAATAAACTTCATCTTTTTGAGATTCTTCGCATTTAGGGGTCTTCTAGCAATTTCTTCCAGATCATCAATTTGCTAGACTTCAATCAGATGTTCTACCAGTTTGTTCTCTATTAGAATATTTGATATTAGCCTTCCCAGGGGTATCCAATCTCTTTTGGTCTTCTCATCTTCTCTAGTTTCTTAGTCGCTATTCTTCAGATGATTGAACAGACTATGGGCTAGGTTAACTTTCTTGTTGGTTGAGATGAAGTAGAGAAGATATTATTGATCAATGTTGATATAGTCTGGAGAAGTTGTTGGTTTTCTGTGACTGATGCAACCCAAAATAATCTTTGCCCAGATTCTCTGACGATCTTTGAGATCCTTGATCTTGTTAGAATGTTACCCAGAAGTGAAAATCTCTCTAGAAATTATTGTTAGGTCATAGTTTTTCTCCATATCTCTACATTTAATCCCATTTCCATCAGACTCAATAAGTCTTCCAATAAAATCTTCAATGATGATGATCTTTTTCCCCATGACATAAGAAGTAACCTGATTGCATGAAGCTGTAGTGAAAATCCAGAATTCTTTTACCAACTTAGGGAAAATAAGACCCATAAGACGATCAAAGTACTTCATCCAGCCTTGAAATTTTACTTCAGGAGTGAGATCATAGCCATTTCCTTTCATGCTATCAAAGTCCATAGAAGTTCACAAAGAACTTCTAGGTTTTCAACCGGAGTGAGAAGAGTTCTGACCGGAGTAACGTGGGTTTCTTCAGAAGCTTCATTTGCAAAATCTTGTAGAGAAGATGAAGAAAGTTGAGCTTTCTTGGAAGATGAAGCCATTGTTCACAAGAAGGTTTTGGTAACAAAGTGCAGAAAACAAGAGAAAACAAGTAGATCAAGAAAGCAAGAAGAGAGTGAAAGTGATTGTGAGAAAGTGAAAAGTGTTTGTGAGGTGAGAATGAGCACATATATATAGATTTTTCAATGGTTATAAAACATAATTAATGAAAAAATTAAATCACAAACATAATGATTAAAAACATTAATGAATTATGACATGGGAGATAACATAAAATATTTATGAATAATTACCAATGTTACTAGCGCCTCAACTTTGTCAGTTCAACCGTTTCAGTTTCTCAGAGTTTGAAAACATATTCAGCCTCAGAGGACACCTAGAGCTTAGGTTGACAGTTGTTTGTGTTATTAACTGCATGTTATGTCCTTTCTCAGAGTTTAAACACGTATTCAGATTCATAAGATACTTGGAGCTTCGTTGAACTTCTACATCTGCAAGAGATTCATTCTACTTTGGCTTTTCAAGACCAAACTTATCATCAAATCTGACACAAATAGATTCCATTACAATACGTGTTTTTGTTGTATATACTTTGTATCCTTTTGAACATTCAGAGTATCCTAACATGAAACATTTTTGTGCCTTAGAATTAAACTTGTTTAGAGGATCATTAGTGTTCAGAATAAAACGGGTACATCCAAAAGGATGGAAATATGAAATGTTGGGCTTTTTGTCCTTCCACAATTCATATGGAGTCTTATCCAAAATGGGTCTTATAGAGATTCTATTCTGAATGTAGCACGTTGTATTTACTGCTTCTTCCCAAAAGTGTTTAGCCATGTTAGTCTCATTGATCATGGTTTTGGCCATCTCTTGTAAAGTTCTGTTCTTTCGTTCTACAAATCCATTTTGTTATGGAGTTCTAGGTCAAGAGAAATCACGAGAGATTCCATTTTCATTAATAAATAATTCCAAGTTTTTTTTCTTCAAATTCTCCACCATGATCACTTCTGACTTTTACAATTCTAAACTCCTTTTCATTTTGAACTTGTTTTGCAGAAGGTAGAAAATACAGAGATTGACTCGTCCTTGTGTCTAAGGAACTTTACCCATATCCATCTACTATAGTCATCTACGGTCACTAATCCATACTTCTTACCACTGATTAAGGCAGTTTTCACTTATCCAAACAAATCAATGTGCATAAGTTCTAATGGTCTAGAGGAAGAAACAATTTTTATTTTATTTTAAAGCAGGTTTAGCAAACTTGTCTTTCTGACATGCTTCACACAGAGCTTCTGAGTTGAACTTCAAATTATGAAGTCCTCTGACCAGATTGAGTTTGTTAATCTAAGATAATCTTCTCATATTAACATGCCCCAATCTTCTGTGTCAGGCCCATTGCTCATTGTTAATAGACATAAGACATTTTACATTCTGACTTTTTAGTTCAGAAAGTTTTATTTTATAAATGTTGTTCTTTCTCTTCCCATTAAAGAGGATTGTTCCATCTTTCTGACTAACAACTTTGTAGAACTTTTGATTAAAGATTATATCATAACCGTTATCACTTCATTGATTTATTGATAACAAGTTATGCATCAATCATTCAACTAACAGAACATTAGATATAAAGTGAAGAGTATTGTTACCAATGGTTCTAGAACCAATGATTTTTCCTTTCTTATTACCTCCAAAACCTATGTATCCTCCATATTTAATCTCAAGACTTTGGAACATATGCTTTCTTCCCATCATGTGTCGCGAGCATCCAGAGTCCAGGTACCAAGATTGGTGTTTCAATCTTACTGTTAAAAACATCTACAACATAGAGAATTTTATCCTTGGGTACCCATATCTTTCTGGGTCTTTGTTTGTTAAAATTTACATAATTTTGATTGAGTTTAGATTTCTTAATAGAATTTGTATAATAAGATGACTCACTGGTGTATTTTAAATCATGCTTGTATCCATATGTAAAGTGAGAATTTAAAGATGTGTTGTATTTTATGACCATGTCATTAACTTGTTTAAATTTATGTGGTGCTTCTTATTTAGGTTTAACGTATCTTATGCCTCTTCTACCATTTCTGCTAACTCCATAGATTATTAAGGCAATTCTGCTTCTATCTATGTTTTTAGCTAGAATTTTTTTTGAAAACTATGATCATACTGCTTTATAATGCCATCAGAACTAGATAGAACTTCTGAGTCAGATTCTTTTTGAGCTTTATGTTTTTCAAAAGAGTTTTCAAGTTTTGAAATGTTTTCTTTAAGCTCAGAGTTTTCTGCTTTTAGTTTCCTAGTTTCCTCAGAATCGGATAATAGACCATGTTTCAGATTTTTGTATTTGAATTGAAGTTTCTGATATTTTTCAAAAATTTCTGAGAGTCTATCTTCTAATTGAGTTCTAGATAGTTTAGAGAATAACTCTTTTGTTTCTGAATCTGATACAGATCCTAATGAGTTAATATCTTCTGATACGTTGGCCCTTAAAGCGATGTTGGCATGTTCATCTTCTGATTCTGATTCAGCTTCAGAAGATTCTGGGTCATCCCAAGTAGCCATAATACTTTTCTTCTTGTCTCTGTTGAATTTCTTCTTAGGCTTTTCTTTCTGTAGTTTAGGACAATCACTTTTGTAATATCCAAGTTCCTTGCATTCATAGCATACTACTTCTTTGCTTCTGGACTTATTGTAACTAGAGGATGATTCAGAGTGATTGCTTGATCTTCTGGGATTCTTGAATTTCTTTTGTCTGTGCTTCCAGAGTTGTTGAACCCTTCTAGAAAGGAGTGCTAGTTTGTATTCTTATGATGATCCTCCAGAGCTTTCTTCTTCTGCCTGAAAAGCTTTAGATTCAGATTTGTTAGATATAAGAGCAATGAAGTTACCTTTCTTCTGATGTTCATCTTCTTCGAGTTCTATCTCGTGACTCATCAAAGAGCTGATAAATTCTTCAAGGGATATTTCATTCAGATTCTTTGATAGCTTTAATGTAGTGACCATGGGCTTCCATGCCTTTGGCAAGCTTCTGATTATCTTTTTCACATGATTTGTTGTTTAGTATCCTTTGTCCAGAATTTTTAATCCAACAACCAAAATTTGAAACCTTGAGAACATTTTCTCAATTGTTTCATCTTCTTCCATTTTGAACGCTTCATACTTATGAATGAGTGCCATATATTTGGCCTCCTTAACTTTAGTGTTGCCTTCATGCGTCCTTCTCAGAGAGTCAAACATATATTTGAAAGATTCTCTGTTTGTGATCTTCTCATACTTTGTGTATGAAATGACACTCAGAAGAATTGTTTTGGCTTTGTGATGATTTTTGAACTTTTCTTCTATTGGACTATCATATATTTTCTTTCAATCTTCTGACTATTGTCTCCAACTGGATAAGTGTAACCATCAGCTACCATATCCTAGAGGTCTCCATTAAGAGCCAGAAAGAAGCTTTCCAGAACATCCTTCCAGTAATCAAAGTTCTCACCGTTGAACACTGGAGGTTTGCCATTGATCTTGTCATTCTGATTGCCGATGTTGTTCTGGAATTATTCCACTATAATGTTTTTCTTCAGGGTATTTTTCTGACACGGTTAAGTGTTAGCACCCAAAACTAGGCGCTCTGATGCCAATTGAAGGGACGAAAAACACAAGAAATGGGGGTTTGAATTGAGGTTTTCAAAAAATAAGGCAATGAACACGATTAATTTATCCTGGTTCGTTTGAACTCAAACTACACCCAGTCCACCCGCCAAGGTGATTTCGTCTTACTCAATGAGGTTTTAATCCACTAATCAATAAAGATTACAAAATCACAATGACCTACTGTCAAAGTCTTCTTGAGTCCACTGACTAACACTTTAGTCACTCAAGGTTTATCAAAATTTGATTATAAGTGTGTAACGAAAATTGCTTCTAAAAAGCTATTATCACAACTGTGATATTTTTAGACAATATTATTTTAAGATTGATGGAAAAGAAATTTGAATAATGAATATGCGCGAGATAAAAGTTGTTGCAAATTTCTTCCAGTTGACTCCTTTATATAGTTGTGGAGATTTGAACCGTTGGAGACATCTTAACATATTTTTGGATGGAGATAAAAGTCATTGAAGAGTTTCCAAAAATAAAGATTAATGTCTAGAGCAGTTAATTCTTTGATCTTCAATTAATGAGGTTGATTATGAAAATCAGAACTTACACGTATTAGAGTATTAGAGTTTGATTAACTTAGCAGCTTGTGTTGAGTGTGCGTTGTGCATTAAGATCTTCCATAAGGACATCCAGAATATTTTCTTGTAGTAGAACTTATGTACTGAGAACCTTCTTATTGTTGCGTCAGAACTTCTATCATCTTAAAAACTTCTTTTTTTTTATCAGAGATTCTGCACACTAAAATCAATAATTTTAAGAAGCATATTTTGTTCTTTATAACATAGAAATATTTGTTATCATTAAAACTTAATTTAAGAGAGTAGAATCAAAATTCTTGTTCTAACACTCTTGTAAAAGTTTAATATAGTTTGTGATAAATTATAGTATCTGGTTCTGGTGTATGATAAAATATAGTATCTGGTTCTAGTTTATGATGTTGTTTGAGTTTATTATATTCTATATAGATTATTTGTTTCACTAATATGCCTCACTTAAAATACATTCATTTAAATTGAGGTAGATACTTATAATCTGTAAATTATGTTATATCTGAAAACTAAGTTACACAAATCATTGTTGTTTTTGGATTGACATGCTTCTCGTCATTCATCTCACGTTGTTTACATTTATTATGGTATAATGATCAGGCACCTCTGATGCATTGCTGAATGTTTATAGTTAAATTTCCATAAAAAAATTTGATCAAATAGTCTACCTCTTCATCCTCATTGATAATTGTAAAAAAAATTAGTATAAAAATTACGATAATAAGTGATGATGAGAAGATAGACTATCCGATCAAATTTTCTAATGAAAATTTAACTATAATCGATTTAATGATACATTTAAGGAGCCAAATCATTATACCACAATATATGTAAACAACATGAGATGAATGACGAGACACATGCAATTCAAAACCAATAATCGTTTGATTAAATTAGTTTTCAAGAATAGTTTAGTTTTTCACATTATATACTTCTTCGTCAATTTGAATCCCTGTATTTCTTTAGTGAGAGGGTATAGAAAACAAGCAATTTATATAAAATATAATAAACCATGGGCCTTTCACGACGGTTATATATTATAACTGAGGCTAAAAGTAATATTTGTTTTTGTCTAAAATTGTTGCTGATGGGTTTCAAACCCAATATCTTAAAGTATATATCACAACAGTTTGTAAGCATAACCATTGAGATATGTGGCATGTGTTATGGATTACAATGACGGTTCCATACCGTCATTGTAAGTACACTATATATAGTAACACTTTACATAACAACACATGTTCAAGCGTCATTATATATCTTTCCCAACCATTGTTTAATGGGTTTTTCGTAGTAGTGTCACACTCACAAAACACACCAAAACACCAAAAAAAATCAGCCCTAGTGTTCTGATATAACATGTCCTGGCACATGTCATGACATCCTGCAGAGCATGATACCTGACTGACAAGACATAACATCTAGCTTAACATCATCTTGTTTTACCAAAATGACTGCTAATCCAAAAGTCATAGAACTTACAACAATTATCCTTAAAAATAAGGTCATTAGAAGTAATTAATGTATCAAGTATCATATTTGCTCATCCATTTGGAATAGGATTCGACCTTAGTTCCATATCTTATTGTCAAATTCTAGTTGGATCATTGGCATTGCAAATGGTTGTAGAATTAACTTTTGGACTCATAAATGGCTTGAGGTTGGAATTCTTATGTATTTTTTCAACCTTCCTCAACATATAGCTCTAAAGTTATATTCTAAAGTAGAAGATTCCATCAACAACTCTGATTGGACCATTCCTTTAGCCTTGAAAAATGATAAGTTTAAATTGTAGCTATTTTTGTATATAATTTTTGTTGCATTTATCGATACTTTTTGTTAGAACCGTTCGAATAAACCCCGCTTTATTTGTAAATACATTTACTTTATGTTATAGTGTATATATTACGTTATCTTGTAAATATCATTGAATTTAATTGTTTTCCATTTATTTTTGTAGGTTTCAAATCGTTGAGATTGGAGCATTGTTAAATAGAGCATTGAATAAGCTTTCCAACACTTCGAAACCGGGCGAAAAACGGAGTTACAGTTCAAAAGATATAAAGAAAACATATTTGGATTTTGAGCTAGCTAGGAGCTCGCTTAGACAATAATAAATTCCAGTAGGTTTCCTGCTAATCACAACCTGAGCTCGCTTAGCAAGGTGTTAAGGAGGTTTAACAATTTTTGAGGGCTTGCTTAGCGAGTAGGAGCTCGCTAAGCGAGGTCTGCGATCATAACATTATATAAATGGGGAAAAATAGATTTTTTTATGTTATGTTTTGTGTATTTTTTTGCTCCCATTTCATCAAACTTCATTTCTTCATAGATTTAGCTTAGAAAATAACATTGGAGCTTGTATTTGGATGATCCGGAGTTGAATCTCTCGTTGATTTGTGTTAACAAACCAAGAAATGTTTGGTTCCTCTTCTTCTCTTCTCTTTATAAATTCTATTTTTTGAGTGTTGTATAGTTACTATGAACATATGTATCTTTGTTGATAATAATAATGTATAAATCTGCTTTACAAATCATTATCGATCTCTTCCTTGATCTTTTTGCATTTATGTTTGGATTTGGGTTGTGTTAGAGATAAACATCACAAATCTTTGTTAGGGATGGATATCTATTGTCTAGATGCTAGAAATAGATTTAGATAATAATCTTTTTGGTGTCAGAACTTAATGACTTCCGTGTTTCGAGGTGTCGTGCGCGAGAATGACGACGAGAGTGATACAGTTGCTCTCTCAGCTCAGTGTGCCAGAGATGGACACTGTTGTGAGCGATCTAGATGATTTTGATGAGTATTGTAGTAGAGTGAAAATGATCGATAAATTTATGTTTGTGACGAGTCAATTATATACATGCTTGATGAGTTTCTTTTCTCCGAAGAATGTATACTTTTTATGTTCTTATTTACTTTCCCACATTTACCTTAAAATCATTTTAATTCAAACTCATAAACTTAGATATTATTGAACGACAATTCAATACAACTGATCTCTGTGGACACGATAAATTCTCAGAAAAATACTTCCAAAACTTTTGTTGGTTGCCGCTGTACCGCTCCAACAAAATGGCGTCATTGTCGGGGATTGATTTGGATATTGAATTGCATTGCGATAGTTTCGATGGTTTTGAGTTTTGCACATAATGTCCATATTGTGTATAATCGTGTTCTAAACTTTGCTACCATACTTGTGCATATTCATACTTTGACACTTGTACATTTTACCCGAGGTGTATATACTTGTTATGTTTAATGTTTGTTCTAGTGTTTGGTTAGGACACTTGCTTTAGGTTTTCGCGGTGAGGAATCACCATGGTATGACGGAAGGAAGTTACTAGCTAAGCACAATAAAGGTGCCGAGCTTACAACGTAAAACAAGCATATTTTATTGTTTTTATTCTACTATTACTTTTGCATTATAGCATAGGTAGTGTGGTGAACATTCATTAAACAAGTTGTACTCGGATTGTACTTATTTAATTCATTTTCACCCGGTCTTTCTGGATCAATTTTTGTATATGAGATTGTGTAGGTGTTAAATGGGGGTCTACACCAGAACCTTGTTGTTGTATTGGTTTTTCTGGTTCTGGTATAACCCGTTTAGCGCGCCTTGTCGCGCTTAGCGAGCCCTGCTGTGCTAAGCCAATGAAGTCTTTTAATTGTTCACTTGGCTCCCCATTCTTCCCAATTCCACCAAGGTCTTATATATTAGTAATTATTAGTAATTTTTCTAATTCTTTTGTTGATTGTTTGGACTCAAATTTTGACCCGATAACTTGAAGTCGCATTTGGTGGTTTTTAAAATTTGATTGTTTCAACTTGTGAATGCGTAGTAATGATAATATTTAAATTTTTGTACACATTCAAGGTATGTGTTTATCGCTTTCTAGACTTTATCATATTCATGATACTTAGAATTTTTTCAACTTCCACGCCATTTATTCTTTTATATACTTGTTCATTTTGTGAATCACTTTAGTTCCCAACCTTTTTGTGATAAAGCTTTCCATTGTTCATATATGCTCAGAGTACCAACATTCTTGTTTTAACTGGATTTCATTATGTTTAATCTTTTGTTTATGTTGTTTATAGGAAAGCATGAAAATGATCAAGGCATTTTTGTTTCATATTGAGCATAACTACCTAGCCAAATAGTCAATTTACCATGTGAGTATGTGCGCATTTGTTAACCCCTTTGAGCTTTGTCAATATCTGTATTTTGTGTGAACTTGATGCTTGTCTATGAGTGTTAGTTCTCTTTTTGTATGGATTTGGATTCTTTTGTCTTGAACCCTCAACCATGACTTGTGGTTTGGATGTTTACCTTGCCCTAGAAAGTAGGGAGTATTCACGCCTTGATGTTGGTTGAATTGAAGTTGGGGAGAACAATGTTTGCTCACTTATGTTGTTGGTTTCTATGAGGTTGTGAAAAATATAAGAAATAAAAATAGAAAAATATGAAAAAGAAAAGAAAAAGAAGAAAGAAAAAGAAAATCCTTGTGAAAGGAAACAAAAAGAGTGTGAATAATTGTGCTAATAAGTATGTGTTTTGGTGTGAAAATTTAGGATGAAATAAGAAGTTTGATTGGAATTCTCTGTTTGAAAATTTGTGAGTTGATCACTCCACTGAGTTTAGGCAAGTTTTTGTTTTGATTAGCTTTAGGAATAACCCATTGTTTGTTCACCCGACCATGCTACAACCCTGAAAGCCCTTGTTATTCTTACCTTTGTATTTTCAGCATGATTTTTGGATGATTGCATAATTCAGTCTTTTGTTTGCTAGATTATTGTGTGAGTGAAAAATCCCTCATTTTGTGTTTTTCATTTGTTGATGATTATTTTTGCTAGGTGAGATTCACGTTTGAACTTTTGTTGTTTTAGAATGTTTGGCATGACTTTTGTATTTAGCATTTGTTTCGTGATTATGTTGGTAAGTATTTACTTTGTGTGTATCATTTTCGATTGAATCATTGCATTTGTTTTCCGTTTCCAAAACCTATTGATTCGTGATTCTTGGATTATCGTCTTTTGTTCCTTTAGTTGTTTGGCTTTGTTTGAGGACAAACAATTATTTAAGTTAGGGAGAGCGATAAGTGAAAATTGTAGTTATTTTTGTACATAAGTTTTGTTGCACTTATCGATACTTTTTGTTAGAATCGTTCGAATAAACCCCGTTTTATTTGTAAATACATTTACTTTACATTATCTTGTAAATATCATTGAATTTAATTATTTTCCATTTATTTTTGTAGGTTTTAAATAATTGATATTGGAGCATTGTCAAATAGAGTATTGAATAAACTTTTCAACGATTCGAACCGGGCAAAAAGCGGAGTTACGGTTCAAAAGATATGAAGAAAATAATTTTGGATTTTTGAGCTAGCTAGGAGCTCGCTTAGCGAGCTCGTAGCGAGCTCCTAGCCCAAGACAACAATAAATTCCAGTAGTTTTCTCGCTAAGCGCAGCTTGAGCTTGCTTAGCAAGGTGTTAAGAAAGTTTAACAATTTGTGAGGGCTCACTTAGTGAGTAGGAGCTCGCTAAGCGACGTCTGCGATCATGCCAGCTTATAAATTGGGAAAAACCGATATTTTATGTTATGTTTTGGGTATTTTTTGCTCCCATTTTATCAAACTTCATTTTTTCATAGATTTAGCTTAGAAAACAACATTTGAGCTTGCATTTGGATGATCCGGAGTCGAATCTCTCGTCGATTGGTGTTGACAAACCAATAAATGTTTGGTTCCTCTTTTTCTCTTCTCTTTGTAAATTCTATTTGTTGAGTTTTGCATAGTTACTATAAACATATGTATCATTGTTGATTATAATAATGTATAAATTTGCTTTACAAATCATTATCGATCTCTTCCTTGATCTTTTTGCATTTATGTTTGGATTTGGGTTGTGTTAGAGATAAACATCACAAATCTTGGTTAGAGATGTATATCTATTGTCTAGATGCTAGAAATAGATTTAGATAATAATCTTTTTGGTGTCGGAACTTAATGCCTTCCGTGTTTCGAGGTGTCGTGCGCGAGAGTGACGACGAGAGTGATACGGTTGCTCTCTTAGCTCAGTGTGCCAGAGATGGACACTGTTATAAGCGATACTGGATGATTTTGATTAGTATTGTAGTAGAGTGAAAATGATCGATAAATTTATGTTTGTGACGAGTCAATTATATACATTCTTGATAAGTTTCTTTTCTCCGAAGAATGTTTACTTTTTATGTTCTTATTTACTATCCCGCATTTACCTTAAAACCATTTTAATCAAAACTCATAAACTTAGATATTATTGAACGACAATTCAATAGAACCGATCTCTGTGGACATGACGGTAAATTCCCGGAAAAATACTTTTAAAACTTTTATTAGTTGTCGCTATACCGCTCCAACACAAAACTGGTTTCCTTCCCTTCTTTAACACAATAACAATATTGTCATCCCTTTTGAACCTAAAAAGGTTTGATTGGTTTTTAACCACTCAAATTATGGATTCCTTTCTCGTTAAAAAAATCCACTCCTTCACTTATAACCATCATCATCTTGTGACATGGTCAAAATTCATTTGAAACTAGGTTATTCCTCCATCTCATTCCATTGTAATGTGACAGATCCTACACACAAAAATAGCAATTGATGATAATTTGGAAGTTAGAGGGATTTACCTTCCATCTATGTCAATTTCTTTATAAATCCTCCACCAAAAATGCTAGGAACCTATTTATCACTTGTCCCTTTGCACTGAAATTCTAGAGTTAGTTACAAAACATCATCAACTATGCCATTGACTTCACCTCATTTGTATCTTCATTAGACATTTGAAAAAGAGTGTGGAGCCCTCAGTATGATTTAATTATAATTGCAACAATCATTGCAACTTATATAACCATCTAGCACTACAGGAATCAATCAAGATTCAACAACACTCAACTATCCCATAATGCAACCATCTTCAACATTATTACATCACTTTCTTTCATAGGAAATTCCTCTCCCTTGTCAACAAGGTCTATCATCCTATATTTCACTATTCTTAAAGGCTTCCATATTCAACCATCCTAAAACACCTTATATTAAGGAAGTTCTTTGATATTATCCTCTACAATTGTGGACCAGATACAACACTGATGGTTCATCAATTGGTAATCTTGGAATGTCATCTTGTGTATGTATGTTCAAAAAGAGCATTAGTGAGTACGCTGGTTGTTTTGCTGCAACCATGGTATCCAAAATTCTTTATATCCAAAATTCATGGGCATCATCCTAGCCATTGAGCATGCTCATTATAGAAATTGAAACTACTTATGTATTGAAAAAGATTAAAAAATTGCTACTTTGGTCTTCACAAACCCAAACTATCTCTTGAAGATTTCATTTGGTTGAACATGTGATTTATTTTTCTTTTTTTTAAAAAATGATTTTTATCGAACATATTTTAGTGCAAAAATAATTTCCAAAAATTTTTTTCATAAAAGTTTCAAATGTAAATTTGGTCTGAATAAATACTCGCAAAATGTTATTTTAGATATTTTATCATTTTATCGAAACTTTTTTTGGATATTAAAATTTCAAAAAATCACTTAATTTTGAAACTATTTTAAATAGATTTTCATAAAAAATATTTTTGAAATACAATTTTTTTTAAAAAAACTGTGATTTTGATAATATTTTAATTTTCAATAATGCATGTTTATGTTATAGTATATCAAAATTAGTATTTTAATTTATAAAAAACAAATTTAGAAAACTTGTAATATTTTAAAAAACGTATTTGTAGAATCCATTTTTAAAAATACAAAAAAAAATCTATTTTTTAAAGCTAAATAAAATTACCCTAAATTAGATTATGCATAATTTTAAATTCTCGAATTTCTAACAGTGTTTTAAGAATTGGATTGAACCAGTCAAATTGGGAATCGAAGATGTTATCAATCTGGTCTGATTGTTGGATCAGATATACTATTGAACCAGTGGGAACCGACAAGAATTGCTAAAAATCGACGAATCGACGGTTTAAGCATGTCTTTTTTTCTTCATAATAACTACGCCATTTTGATAATTTATTTATTTTAAATAAAATTAAAATATAAATAGACTTTATTCAAAATTTATTTGAAACAATTTTTCTTCATTTGTAATCAGATATTGTTCAAAATTTATTTGAATTTGTATTTTGTATTATTTTGTCGTGCGTGATGACTACGTCAAGTGTTTGGATTTAAAGAATGAACATGTGAAATTATGATATTTTGAAATTTTGTTGGTGTCATGATATATTTCAGAGACCGAGTCATCTGGTTCGACCGATTTATTAAATATATAGTTTTTTTAATAGAGACCGGTTTATTCAACCGAGATATCTGATTTAGTCATACGATTCTACTAATGATGCAGTGATTCAACTAATAAACCAGCGACCAAATATCTTCACCGGTTTGATTATCGATCCGATTTTTTAAAAATTGATTTCTAATATCATCTTTAGCAGTGTTTTAAAAACTGGACCGAACCGGTCAGGTAATCGGTCTGGTCCGAATGTTGGATCGTTTATGTCATTGAGCTGGTGGTTTAATTGCAATTATTTTAATTTTTTATTATTATTTTAATTAAAAAATTAAAATTAAAATGAAATAAAAATAAAAATAAAAAATAAAAAATAAAACATAGTAATGATATCATTCACAAGGAAATTGTTGCGGATACAGTTGATTTTACTGCAAATTATTTTAATATTAAGAAGGAGATTCCAACATTGAAACAATTTTCTCTGTTTTAAACTAAATTTGATACAAATTTGAGTTATTTTATTATAAACTATTTAATTAAATTATATTGCAATTAGACTTTGTAATTTTATATTATTTTATTATGTGTGATACCTTTATTTAAAATTTGAATTTAGATTATCAACTTGTGAATTTATGATATGATATTTAAAAAAATTTAAGTGTTATTTATATTTTGTAGATACTGAATCATCCAGTTCGACCAATTTTATATCTATATAATTTTCTTATAAAGATCAGTCTATTTAACCGAGTTATCCGGTTTGGTCATGCGGTTCGACCAATAACTCAGTAATTCAATCAATAAACCAATGACTCAATATCCTCACCTATTTAATGACCGGTCGGATTTTTAAAACAATAATATTTAGAATTACTTCGAGGGATTGACCCCACCCTTCTTTTAATCCTCTTTTTCTTTTCAATACATGAGATTATATAAAAAAACATTCTCCCAACCTACTCATTAAAACATTCTCCCAACCTACTCATTGTCCCATATTTAATTCTTCCCACAGATTTCACTGATGGGCAAATATAAACCACATGTTCCACCTGTCCTATAACGTTAGTTTTCTGTCCATTCAATAAAACACATTAGATCTGGTTGGGCGACTTATAACAAATGCGACAAAAATGCCAGCTATGTGCCAAATCTCGCATTCTGTTTTATAAAGTCCCTCACGTATACTAGTATTATAAAGTCAGTCACGTATATCCATGCCACAATAACATATATCCGGATAAAGTATAAAATATATTTAAATGTATAAATAAATTTAATATAATATAAAATATATGTATATATTTATTTAAAATTAAAATTAACTATTAATTTTAAAATGAACAATAATGATGATGTAAAATCAATTAAATTAAAATATAAAAAAAAATATTCGTAAGATGAAAAAATAAATATTTAAAAATAAATATTTAATCTTTTAAATTAAGATATTTATTGATTAAAATAAAATATATATTGTGTTTAGAGTGATTCGTGAAATAAAAAATGTATTTGATACAATATAAAAAGTATTTATATACATATGTAAAATTGAAATTAGTTATTTAATTCTAAAATAAAAAATAATTACACAATTTCAATTGTATTAAATAATGATGCAAAAAAAAGAAAAAAAAATGACTCGTGACATGAAGAAAGACAAAAAAATATTGATGCGAGAATGACCCGTGAAATAAAAATAGTATTTAACGTGTACAAATGCAAAATTTAAAATGATTTACTTAATTGTAAAATGAACAATAATTATACAATTTTAATTCTATTAAATAATTATTAAAAAAAGAAATCGTGAGATGAAAAAAGAAAAAAAATGATATATAAAAATAGGAATTTTGTCTCTTAAATTAAGATAATGATGGATTAAAATAAAATAGATATTGTGTTAATAGTGATCCGAGAGATAAATATATATTGTTATTTTATTAAAAATTTTAAAAAAAGTATGTTGTTGATAGTGATCCGTAAATTTTTTTTTGGACATTTGAAAATAACATTTTTATCCTTCGAATAAAAAAAAAGTATGTTGTTGATAGTGACCCTTACACAAATTGATATTTTAACATTTAGAAATATTTTTTATCGCAAATAATAAAAATAATTAATTAAAATAAAATGTATATTTTTCTAATGATAATTTATGAGATAGAAAATTAATTGTATGTCTGACCCATTATTGAAGTGAGACAAATTCTCTACTCCACTAAAAACACAAGAGAAGGAAAAAGAAAAATAGAGATATTAGAATGAGAGATAAAATAGAGATTTGAGTGAAAAATGTAAATAAGAAATGAAACTTAAGGAGAGAAAAATCAAATTTGAATTTCAAAACTAAAAATTTGAAATTGAGAGAGTAGGTGTATATTTGTGGATTGATGTACTTTTTTTTTTTATGGTAAGATAATGAGTGTTTGTCATATGTCAGACAATCAGATGATAGAAATAGTTTTAATTGTTGAGTTTAGTTGTTTACGAAAATAACCTTTTAGTAATGAAATTTTTTAAAATATAAAGGACAAAATCGGTAACTCATGCAATTGATTTTTGATGTATAAATAGTAGATAACACTTTATTTCTAGTTAGAAGTAGAAGTGAAAATATGTCAAACCAACTAACAAAGGCTTACGACTGAGCTTATATAGATCAATGTCAGCTCATATATTTTTTAAATAGAAAATATTTAGATTTTTTTATAAGTCTATTTAGTTAAATATGCTAGACCGTAGGTCATATAAAAAGTCTTATAAACCTATCATGTCGGTCTATTTATTAAATATGAATGAATTTATTGTTTTTATATTGTATTTTATATATTATATTAAAATACAAAAATAAAACTTAGTTATATTTAAAATTTTATGAAAATAAGTTGAAAGAAATCATATGAATAATGTTATAAAGTATTTTCATAAGGAATATATCATTTAATTATATATATATGGATGTTTTTGAATGTATATTAAGTTGCAACGATAAATTAACATCTGCGATCAACAAACAAATCTGATTTAAAAAAAATAAAGTTATGAAATTTTTCCTGATTTGCAGATCCTCAAATATTTCTGATATTGACATCCGGAATAAATCAACGTTTTACAAAAAAAAATGATGCGTCCGGATATGTATATCCGAAAACTGGGGGCAAAACCAGAAATTTATCCCGTAACTAAGAAATCTTTAAAGTGTAATAAAAAATTCTTTAAATTTTCTAGTATATCAAACTCAGATTTAACAAAAAGTCTAACTCAGACCCAACATATTTCAATCAGAATTAAAAAAAAATCTCAATCATAATAAACTCTCTAAAATAAAAGTAGACCCACTTATCATAACTGTTTCCAAAATATTCTTTTTGGAACTATAAAAAACCCTATAAAATAATTGAAACAAATAAAAATAAAATAAGGCAACAGGGCAAAAAAAATTCATAGAGGTGTTCGCACAACAATTGGCAAAACAGTCATTTAATTTAATATTAAAATTATACATAATTTATGTTAATTCAGTTAGTTTATCGTTGCGGAGTATTTAATTATGTGTTCTTTTTATCCAAATTATAATTGTATATTTTTTATTAATATTATTGATAAAAAATAAATTTATGTAAAAAATAATATATATTAAAAAATGATATGATCAATAATATTTAAAAAATATAAAAAAAATTAAATGGGTAGATATATAGGTCAAGTGATATATCTTAGTTGAGTTATATAGATGTAAGTTAGTATTTTTGGCAAAACATTTATTTGTATTTTCTTCTATTAAATTTTTTTTAAGAAGATTAAATTAAGTTAATAATATTATTAAAAAAAATCAAAATCAATAATAAAATATTCTTTTTCTTTTTTTAATATAAACAATCTTTTTTAAATTCATTGAATAATCAATATATCTGATCTATATTATTGATCAAATACGTTAACTAATTCAATAAATTTATAAATCAATTTTTTATATTAAAAATGAGAAAGAATATTAATAATATATATATATATATATATATATATATATATATATATATATATATATATATATATATATATATATATATATATATATATATATATATATATATATATTTTAAAATATACGTATTGCATTTGTTTTCTTAATATGTTTTTGGAACAATTTGCATGTAACAGGACAGGAACCAATAATTAAGGGATCTGTATTTTGAAACTTTGAGGTTGTTTTTCTTGACTAATCCTATACAAAGTGAGTCACTATCATACTCATCACTACTTCCAAGGAACTTAGATCATACACACAACAAAAGTAGGAAAGTGAAAATGGAAATCAAAGAGGATGTTGAAGGTGGTAAGCAGAAAATAATAAGAGAACCATTATTAGGAGGAAACAAGAACCAACTTCTCCATGGAACCAAAGATCATAACCATCCATGGATGGTTTACTTCACCACATTCATTGCTGTTTGTGGTTCTTATGAATTTGGTGCTTGTGTAAGTCTTTACTTCTCTAACTACTTCTATGTTTTACTATAAATCTGAAAATCAGCAAAAATAAGCACTTTTTTTATACAAGATGCTTGCCTTCTTGTTATTTTTGTTTTCTAGGCTGGATATTCATCTCCAACTCAAGATGCTATCAGGAAGGATCTTAGTCTGTCTTTGGCAGAGGTAACCACAAATTATTCAAAACTTGATTTAACTTCATTATGCTTAGATTAATGAAAACATAGGAAATGAACTGAAAATTATTAATAATGATCTAGAAATATTTCAAATTAATATTGACTCTACATTTTTTTAGTGGCAAAATCATGATTATCATGCACTAAAAATGTTTGTATTTTCCTACTCAGTGGATTTGATTCATGTGATGGATTTGATGTAGTTTTATTTGGTTTTTGCTGATTGAATGTATGCAGTACTCCTTGTTTGGCTCCATCTTGACTTTTGGTGCGATGATTGGCGCAATAACAAGTGGTCCTATTGCTGATTTCGTTGGACGAAAGGGGGTAATTTCAGTAAAATCATAATGGTTGTTTTGGAATTAACTTCCAAATTGTTAATCATCTTTAATATATGGATTTTGGAGTATTCATAAAAAATTGGTTTTGGAATTTATATGCAGGCAATGAGAGTATCAAGTGCTTTCTGTGTTGCAGGATGGCTTGTTATTTATTTTTCTGAGGTTCTTACAACAAAACTTAAGTGATTTTTTTTGTCATAACCGTTCTCCAAAGATTAACTGAACTTTTCTCTTGTTCTCTTATGTAGGGTCCAGTTCCTTTGGATATTGGGAGACTAGCAACAGGATATGGAATGGGAGTTTTTTCATTTGTGGTTCCTGTCTTCGTAGCAGAAATTGCGCCAAAAGAACTCCGAGGAGCCCTCACTACCTTAAATCAAGTATATATTTGTTACACATTGTAACTCTATGATCATGAAAATATCTAATATATAAGTATTTGCAATGAAGGTAGCAATGACATATAAGTTTGTTTTTCTTCTTTTGTAGTTCATGATTGTTACTGCTGTATCTGTTTCATTCATAATCGGAACAGTACTTTCATGGAGAGCTTTAGCAATAATTGGTAAGTTTTCTTCGCAATTTCAACATTTTAGATTGATTGAAGCTTCTCGGTACTAATACATGCTTGCAATTGCAGGCCTGATTCCCACTGCTGTGTTGCTTTTGGGTCTGTTCTTCATTCCAGAGTCTCCTAGATGGCTTGTAAGTAATAAATTTCCATTTTTATATTTTAGAGGAAAATATGCAGTGGTTAACTTAACATCGAAAGTACTAAAACCGACTAAATAATGACTGTAGGCAAAGAGAGGACGTGCAAAAGATTTTGTGGCAGCATTGCAAACACTTCGCGGTAAAGATGCTGATATATCTCTAGAAGCAGCAGAAATTCAGGTTACTATATATTTGCAACTTTGCTATTATGCACAATACTAAAGATAAAGCTTTCCAAATATAATGCAATTTTAAGCGGATGAATCTGTTACTTACACAGGATTATATAACTAGTTTAGAACTTCTCGCAAAACCGAAGATGCTGGATTTGTTTCAAAGAAGATATCTGCGCTCGCTTACGGTATGTATCTATAATTCTGATTTTTCTTTCAAAATTTTCATTTAATGATTTTTCTTCAATCTAACCAAGTACACAGAAAGAACTATAGATAACTAATTTTGATCTGGCAGATTGGAATAGGGCTTATGGTTTGCCAGCAATTTGGGGGAATCAATGGAGTTTGCTTTTATACTAGCAGTATTTTTGATCTAGCAGGTACTTATTCATGTAATTAAAACTTGAATGAACTTCATGAAGCACTCAGATATTTATTTTGTTTTGGTGTATTTTGTCATAGGATTTCCTTCTGCGACCGGGAGTATAATTTATGCTATTCTTCAGGTTCTTTTTTTAAACTTATCTAGTAGTCCTTAGAAAGTTCAATTTTTGTTTCTCTCAAACTAACACATTCATTTTTTTTCCGCAGATTATAATAACCGGTGTTGGAGCAGCCCTCGTAGATAAAGCTGGAAGGAAGCCTTTACTTTTGGTAAATTCAAAGGCTAAAACAACATAACTTCAAATTTTCATTTGGTTGTCCTCGTCATGTATGAATCTGATATTGTTATTACAATTTCATGGTTTCAATAGGTGTCTGGATCGGGATTGGTTGTAGGATGTATATTTACAGCAGTTGCATTCTATCTTAAGGTACATTTCAACTATGAACATTATGGCGTCGAGTTTTTAATCCTAATATTTATGTAAATGTGATATCTATCCTTGTGAGTAACAGGTTCATAATGTGGGCTTAGGGGCAGTCCCAGCACTTGCTGTAACCGGTATACTCGTATGGCTACTATACCCGTTCTCTGTTGATGCTTTTTTATTTTATTTTTTATTTTTTATGTTTTATGTATCTCTAAAATATGAACTCATTCTCCATGTGACAATTACTCTTTTGATTACTGATATTAGGTCTACATAGGATCATTTTCAATAGGAATGGGAGCAGTTCCATGGGTCGTGATGTCCGAGGTACACCCCAATCCCTTTGAATTCGTCGGTTATAAAACATGTTTGCTATATTAGAATTAGTATGCTTTTACTTGGCAAAAAGAATACAAATTTTGCTGAAATATAATTACCCTGTGTTGCAGATATTTCCAGTTAATATTAAAGGACAGGCTGGAAGCATAGCCACATTAGTGAACTGGTTTGGTGCATGGCTATGCTCTTATACTTTCAACTTTCTCATGAGTTGGAGCTCCTATGGTGAATACATTAATTTTCAGCATTATTTCAATTAAAGGAGTAATGATAAGCATTATCATAGAACCTGCATGTTTACTTTGTAATTATGATTTTCAGGTACCTTCATTCTTTATGCTTCAATCAATGCACTAGCTATATTGTTTATAGTTGTAGTAGTTCCAGAAACCAAAGGTAAAAGCCTTGAACAATTACAAGCAGCCATCAACGCATAACAAGTTTGCAATTTGCAACGTTTGATGGAACAACAAAGGAAGCAAGCAAGTTGGTGATTAAATAACAAGCCTTATTTTTTATAGTCAGATTGGTACTATATTTGATTATTGAATTCATTATTGTTTATGAAGCAACTCAGGTCTACATGAACAACTCATCTTTCAATTTCAAGACATTTTATTATTGAAAAAAGCAACTAAGATCATTCTGAACATCATGTTTAAAAATGTGACAGATTCAAAATTGAAGTAATGCTAAACCTTCAATTCATTCACTATACATTCTTAGTCATCCATTGATACTGTAACTAAAGCTAATTTTTCCAAGAGTTTCACAATTTCATTATTCCTTATAATCTTTGGTGGCTTATACTGACTTGCTGATGTTCCATTCTTAATCGCCAAATCTGATAACTTCTCAAAAGCTCCATGCCTTAGGATCATTACCTTTAACTTTCCTATATGACCTTTCTCCTTCTGCACCTTGTACAATGCTCCCAAACCACTCTCAAGAAATGAAATACAACTTTTAAACACTTTTACCCTTTCCTCCAAAAACTCAGATTCCTCTTGAACTTCTACGAATACCTTCAACTGCTTCGACATCGGTTCCTGATCCAAGAAACTTGCAAACTCAACAATCTCAATTGAGTCTTTTCCCATAGCTTCTCTAAGTGCAAGCTGAAAATTCTTAACAGCTGAAATCAAGTCTTTCTCAGTTATAATCTCAGATGAAGACTTAGGTGCCCTCATCACAAATTCCACTTGAGGTGCTGAATTATAGAAACCAACAACTCTAACTATATCGCCTAATTTGTATCGATAAAATCCTCGATAAGTAGTAACAACCACTTCATACATCTTCCCAACCTCAACGCTGCAAAGATCTACTGTTTGTTCACCGACAACATCTTTGTCATTATCATTCATCTCAAATGGAAGAAACTCAAAGTACGCAAAAGTAGGAAGTATGACGAATCGTGTTGTCTCAGGTGGTTGTGTTAAGTCTAAATTTAAACCTACACAACACTCAGAAGCTAAGTAATTTCCTCCTAGAATCGGTACATCCCCTGCATAAAACTTAAGTTTTTGGTAGTACTGCATCATGCTTCCCGTCGTAACGCACCTGATAAACCGAGCATTCGGAAACAATCTACGTACAATCCCACCCCAATTCTTATCTTTACAAACTAATCTTATTCTAGTTGACAGTTCATGTTGAGGACCACCAAGTGTGTTGATTACACCTTCTCTCATTTCCAAATCAGAAATTTCATGACATGGATAACCACAATCAAGATCATGACATAGCTGCTCCCACTTGGACTCCAAAAAACCAAATGCTTTAATCAAACCTATGGCATAAGGAGTCCTAATTCCATCTATAACGTCAACATTCCTAAGGCCGCATAAAAGATGACAATACATTTGATGATCAACATTAGATCCAAGCAGAACTTGTAAAGGACTAGAGAACCTGGAAAGTTGTGTAGAAGATAGTTTACCACTTTGTAAAGGGTACGAAGAGGCTGCCATAACCTTTAAGCCATTTTTAGTTGTAGTAGTAACTTTGTCAGCATAGAGAAACAACAGGATCTTGTTGATATTCGGTCTTGGAGGAAACTGGCTGCATGATTTATGTTTCAAATTTAAACTCATTGTTAAACAACAAACATAAGATCTTTCAAAGTTTAGCAGGATTTACCTATGAAGAACAGCAATACTCCCTGTGTGAGCAATAAAAGATGCTGATTTTGAAAGGGTTGAATCAAAGTAAGGGATGAGTTTTGGTTTCATGGACGTGGTTCCGGAGCTGAGAAAGGAAAAGTGAGAATGATGATGCAGTGAGGGGTAATAGACTGAAATGAAGAGAGTTAAAAGGTGAGATATATAATATACCTATAGAAGAAACAAAGAAGAGGATCAACAGAGAGAAGAGATTGATGATTTGTAGGATGATGATCAGCCATTTGTTGAATAAAGTCAAGGTAATCTTCATAGGAAGAGAGTGGAACAAGAGTTGTGAAAGTGGAAGGATCAAGAGGAGTATTGTTATTGGAGAAAGACTGAAGGTAGTGTGAAGATGAATTGTGAACAAGAATTGAACCAAGAGTCTCCAACTGGTGATGTTTGGCATTCATGGTTAAATCTTGTATCTTCTCTATCAGTTCTGAGCCCGACATCATATCAAGGGTTCGATGAGATAGAGCACTTCAGCTTAATGTTGTTGTTGTGCTTGTTTGATCATTCTACTATGTATATATATGTGTTTGTTATCATTAAAAAAAGATTCATTGACTTTTAGGTTTCTTTTGCTGCAAGTTGTCACATGTCAATGACTCAATATTGGCTTTTGATGAAGTTGCTTTGCTTGCAGCTATATCTATATCTATTTAATTTTCAAATTTGGTTTTCATTTTCTTAACATTTGACCACTCATAATTCTTTTCTTTTTATATCTTTTTCTTTCTTTGTTATACTAGCCCATGTAATTGAAACAAAATAATTCAATATATCAGGATACATAACAACAAGAAAGAGAAATCATATATTTAAAATAAATTAAAAATATGTTAAACAATATAATACATAAATTGAAAAAAATATTTTGTAAAAGTTGTGAAAACATAAATATCAATATTGTTGAAAGGTTTGAAAACATATCACTCTTCAAATTATTGAAAACATATCACTCTTGAAATTATCAATCTTCAAATGAATATAAGCTCAAAGTTTAATTTGACGCCAAATCTCAATCGTTAAAATGATTGATCAAACGATCATATTAATAGCCTATTTGTTAGGAAAAATAATGGACCATGTATTTTTTATATTTTTTTTCATTTAATATGACTGTTTGATCGATCATTTTAACGGTTGAGATTTGATGTCAAATTAAACTTTGACACATTGATGTCAATATGGGATATGATCAAATGACGCCAAAGTGTCAAAGTTTAATTTGGCGCCAAATCTCAACCGTTAAAATGATTGATCAAATGAACATATTAATAGCCTATTTGTTAGGGAAAATAATGGACCACATATTTTTTTTTATTTCATTTAATATGACCGTTTGATCAATCATTTTAACAAGAGAGAGAAAGGGGATCAACTTACTCCAAGAGTAAGTCTTTTTAACTTACTCCATAATTGTAGCCTTTAAATTAGATTCAATACAAGTTATAAGTATAAAGGTTAGTTTATACTTATAAATTAAAGGCTACGATTATGGAGTAAATTAAAAAGATTTATTCTTGGCCATACGACCGGGCATGACCCAATCCTCTCATGCTCATGAAACGGCCCAATAGCCCAAACGTCAAAGGGACCCACCAGATTCACGCCCATTGACAAACCTGGACTCGACGACCATATCTATTTTTGGTCGGTTCTCCCTAATCGTCCTTAACCTCTGCCAGACATCGATAAAGGTCACCCAGATTCGACCAAGGCGTCCCCTGTTCGGATATTCATGTGCTTGACATACCCTTATTACAACCAGGGTTGCTCGTCTGACGGTTAGCTTCTGACAATTACCTATTTTCGGGGGATCCGTAATCCAAGTCCAAAATAGGAACCGTTAGCCACGCGTTGGGGGCTCTTTATATACACCCTCTTACTTGAGAGTGTCAGGTACCGAATATTCATTCCCTAAACACTTTTACTTGCACTTGCTAACTCTTTTCTCCGTTCCGACTTTGGCATCAGAGTACCTTGCAGGTACACCCCTCGTTCTTCTCAGCATCCGAGCAGACTTCAAGATCCACGTCATCAACCATTGGAGATTTTGATCATTGATACGATCAGTGGCGCCTTGATACGATCAATGGTGCCATCTGTGGGAACAGTGTTGCCCCATTTTCTCATCTCCTGATCGTGAAAGAAAAAACATCATCATTCAATCTCTCTCGATGGCTCACCAAGATGACATTGTCAATGCTCGAGTCCTCACCATCATCCCCGTTAAGCAACGGGAAAGTGATGAAACCAACCGTTCCCTCGGTGAGCCAGATTGTTTCCAAGACGGGCGGACTATTTCCTCGTCACTGGAACCATCCATGCAGCTTGAGATCACTCCCGCCGATCTCCCCCTGATTCTCATCCCTGAGGGAACGAATCAGACACCAGTAGCTTTGGTCGAAGCGACCAAAAACATCAACCTCCTCCTCCTCCTACGCCCGGGTGAAAGGATGGAAGTTCTCGAAGAAGCAAGGCGCGCAAGGTCCCCCTTCTCCCACGAGGAGACCTCGCAGGTCCCGCAGTAGATCACCCAGGCAAAGAAAGGACCACCACCAGCCTGAGGCCGCTGGTTTCTATCAAGAAGAGGACTCGTTCGTCCCCTCGACGAAATAAGTCCCCACAAACAAAGAAGACTCGACAGACTCTTCGACCAGGAACACGACCGTCCCCAGAAGGCGCAAGAAACCGTTCGAGATCCCCTCCTCAAAGGCATAAAGATGATTGTTCCCGCTTAGCCTCCCCGTTTTCTAGTGACGAGGATGAGCCCCGTGGCCCCCTTTCAGAGGAGATCATGTCTACTAGACCCCCAAAAAGGCTTGAGAAGCCCCCACCCCTGGGAACCTATGATGGGACAACAGATCCGGACGAGCACATCGAAAACATCGATGCTCTTCTGGACTACAGAGGTGTCCGGGGAGCTATTAAGTGCCGCCTCTTCCCTACGACATTGAGAAAGGGAGTGTTGGCTTGGTACAAAAGTCTCCCCATGAGTCTATCACGTCGTGGAGGCAACTCGATAGAACATTCTCCCGATAGTTCACCGCTTCGAGACGTCATCCAAAGACCGAAGCATCCCTTGGAGCAATTATCCTAGGTAAAAACGAGCTTTTATGAGCATATATCGAGAGGTTTAACAAAGAGGCCGTCCAGGTTTCAACCACAGATGATGTGAAGAAATACCTTTTGGAACAAGGACTCCGCCCCCAAAGTGGCTTCAAAAGAGCCGCGGGTATCGAAACCCCAGCCACGCTTGACGCCTTCCTCCTCAAGGCACAATTGTATATTCAATATGAGGAGAAAGAGGCAGCGAACATTTCCCGTGACACTAGGCGTAATGAATACGCCAAACCTTCCAAGCATGATGACTCCTTGACATCCTGTCGGGGAAGCGACAAACAAAGGGAAGATCGCTCCCATGAACCGTGGGAGCATAAGGGTCCAATCGTGAGGTTCCACGACTATACGCCTCTCAAAACAACTAGGGAAAAGATTCTCTCTGAGTGCACTAACTCCGAATTTCGCCAAGTTGGAGTCAGATTCCCTAAACAGCTACCAAATAAATCGAACACGGACAAGACAAAGTATTGTTGCTTTCATAAATCTCACGAGCATAACACCGAGGACTGCATCCACTTGAAAGACGGCATTGCAATCCTCATCGAGGATGGTCATCTCAAACAGTTCACAAAGATTAAAGAGGCCCCCCGGAGGGAAGTACAAGAAGCTCGGAAAGCTGAGGACGTTGTTCCACCATCCGTGGAAGCAACCCTTCAAGTCACTCTCAGTATCACGCGACCAAATGATTTCTACATTCCCGAGCCATACATCGGCCCTACGTACTTCGCCGCATACAGCCCGTGGGAGTCTTTCTTGTCAGTAATGGTCATCTCTGGAGGAGGACCCAACAAGGTTACCGTAGGGTCAGTAAAGCGATTTGACCAATTGATCAACACCAGTCCTAACCAGAGCTCAACCCCCCCCCCCCCCCGTGGAGGATCTGCTCCCATCTCTTTCTATAAAGAAGATCTCCTCGAAGGTGCACCTAATGCAAGCATTCCTCTACTCGTCCACGCACAGATGGAGAACTTCGAAGTCTAGAGGATCCTAGTCGTTCAGGGAAGCTTCGTCGACATCATGTACTCCCAACTATTCACGACGCTCTAACTAAACGAGACACATCTAAAACCATACGTGGGCTCAGATCTCCAAGGATTCAACAGGACTGTATCTAGGCCTTGGGGTTAACTCGACTTAATCGTCACTTTCGGAGCAGGTGAAACTGCCAGGTCCATCAAAGTGCAGTTCCTCGTGATCGATTGTCCATCTATTTATCAATGCATCTTGGGACGACCTACTTTAGCAGAGCTCATTGTTGTACCTTCTACGGTGCACCTGAAGATGAAGTATTATGCATCGTCAGGGCAAGTGGTCACCCTCTATGGGGACATAGAAGCTGCCCGTCGATGCTACAAAGCCGCATCCAAAGGCCTCAACACCATTGTTGCTAAGCCAATGCTATCCAAAGTCATCCTCCTTTGCAATCCTGAGGAGCCCAAGGCACTCCCTCGTGTAAATTCTATCGACCTCGACAGTAGGTTCACCAATGAAGACGAACAGGTGCAGCTAGCCGCAAAACTTTCTTCATTTTCTTGCCCCGTCCCCGACGGTGATTTCGAGCTGGTAGCACTAGGAGAAGACCCTTCGAAAGGGGTAAAGATTGGAGTGGACCTCCCTTACCTCGCAAGGAAGCAACTCAAAGTGTGCCTTAGAGAAAATTTTGATCTATTCACGTGGAGCATCGTTGAGATGTCGGGCTTGGAACCAGAAACGGCGTGTCATCACCTGTCCATAGATCCCTTGACCCGAGCGGTCGCACAACAGAGGAGAAAGCAGTTTTAGGAAAAGGTAGAAGCCACCGAGCAGGCTGTAAAAGACCTCCTAGAGACACATTTTGTAATAGAGGCCAGGTATACCTCTTGGATCTCAAATGTTGTATTAGTAAAAAAGAGCAATGGAAAATGGTGCATATGCGTTGACTACACCGATCTAAATCGGGCTTGCCCGAAGGATGCTTACCATTTTCCTAACATTGATAAGTTGGACGATAACTCTACAGGTTTTAAACTATTGTCATTCCTCAACGCCTACTCTGGGTACAATCAAATACCCATGGCCGTGACCGATAAAAAGTACACCGCCTTCATGACCAAATCGGACAACTATTACTACAACGTAATGCCCTCCGGCTTAAAAAACGCGGGCGCTACCTACCAGTGAATGATGAACAAAGTTTTCCAAGCAAAAATCAGAAACATGCTTGAAGTTTACATGGACGACATGATCGTTAAATCCCATAAGGAAATCGATCACACTCTCCACTTAAAGAAAATTTTCGATCAGGCACGCAAGTGCAAAATGTGATTCAACCCTGAAAATGCATGTTTGGAGTACGAGCGGGAAAATTCCTCGGTTTTTACCTGACCGAAAGAGGGATAGAGGCCAACCCCGACAAATGTCGGGTGTTTTCCAAAACACCCACGCCGACCTCTAAAAAATCCATCCAATCGTTAAACGGGGTGCTCGCGTCGTTGTCACGCTTTGTAGCAAAATCCGCCCAGCATGCGCTCCCCTTCTTCAAGCTCATCCGCAAAGAAGTTGCCTTCGAATGGACGGAGGAGTGCGAGAAAGCCCTGACACACCTCAAAAAGGCTCTGTCAGAACCCCCAGTTCTCTTCCGACCAGAGACATGGGAAACCTTATTCCTATATCTTGTTGTCGCTAGCGAAGCCATAAGCGCTGCCCTCATATGGGAAATGCCTGAAGGACAAAGACCAATCTATTTCACGAGCAAATCTCTACATGGGCCCGAACATAGATATCAACAGATTGAAAAAGTCGCTCTAGCACTCCTCCACGCAGCAAGGAGACTTAGACATTACTTCCTCGCACATACGATCGTAGTACGTACTGACCAACCCATCAGGCAGTTCCTCGGTCGACCCGACATAGCCGGAAGGATGCTTAAATGGTCGTTGAAGCTATCAGAATTCAAAATTCGGTATGAAGGCAGAACAACCATCAAAGCGCAAGCCCTTGCTGATTTCATAGCCGAAATGACATCCCCGGAGAGCCAACACTGCCCGTCCAAAAACTTGACAATTTTCGTGGACGATGCTTCAAGCTCAACAAGGAGTGGCGCGGGGATTATCTTAGAAAATGAGAAGGGAATCCTAATAGAAGTATCCCTCGCATTATCGTTCCCTAAGTCCAACAACTAGGCAGAGTATGAAGCATTCCTTGCAAGTATGAGACTCGCCGATGATCTTAGAGCCGAAGAAATAATTATCTGTACTGACTCTCAACTCGTTGTTATGCAGGTCAAAGGCGAATACCAGGTCAAAAATGACAACTTTTCAGAATACTTGACTCTGGTCAAGAAGAAGATCGTAAAGTTTACTTCCGTGATAGTTAAACATGTTCCCCGCAAAAATAATGTACGAGCAGATGTGCTCTCAAAGCTTGCAAGAACGAATAAAAAAGGCGGAAACAAATCTATCATTCAGGAGATACTTCCTCGTCCTAGCATTGAAAAGTCATCCTCGATTATAGACGTAAACGTCATTAGCGATGCTAACTACTGGATACCAGTCTATAAATACTTGACCATAGATGAACTGCCCGAAGACCCAAAGGAAACCAGCGTCGTCAAGCGACGAGCCTGCTCATACACATTGGTCGAAGAAAAACTCTATCAGTGAGGATTCTCCATTCCCCTCCTCAAATGCGTCGAGGAGGAAATGATTCCACATATTCTACGCGAAATCCATAAGGGCATCAACGCCTAACACTTGGGTGGAAGATCCCTTGCAAGGAAAGCCCTCTAGGTAGGATATTACTGGCCTACGATGCAGAACGACGACAAAGAACACGTAAGAAAATGCGATAAATGCCAACGACACAAGGACATACACCTGGCACCACCAAACGAGATTAAGACAATGTCCTCCCCGTGGCCATTCGAATGGTGGGACCTAGATATCCTCAGTCTGTTCATCGTCGGATCAAAGCAGAAAAAATATTTAATCGTCGAAGTGGATTATTTCACGAAATGGATTGAAGTTGAACCTCTAGCCAAAGTCACAGCGCTCAAGATACTGCGTTTCTTCAAACGTAACATCCTTGCTCGCTTCGGAATACCCTAGGCCATCGTTACTGACAATGACACCCAATTCACGGATAAGAACTTCCAAGAATTTGTCGCCAACGTCGGAACTAAACAACACTTCGCTTCAGTCGAACACCCACAAACCAACGGGAAGGCTGAAGCAGAAACCTGAGTCATCCTGCGGGGACTCAAACGAAGACTAGATGAGATCAAGAAATGGTGGTTCGAGGAAATTCACAGTGTCATGTGGGCATACCAAACCACACCACATTCTACTACCGGGGAAACCCCTTCCAATTAGCATATGGGACAGAGATCGTTATCCCCATAGAGATGCATGTACTGTCCAGGCGAACGGAATCCCAATTGGACGAGGACACCAAATCATAAATGTTATGCGAAGAGCTTGATTTGGTCAAGGAGGTTCGATCGGGGGCAGCCATACGCGAAGCATCACTCAAACAAAAAATCTCCATAAGGCATGACTCTAAAGTCATCAAACAGGCGTTCGAGGTCGGCAGTCTTGTCCTCAAGAGAAACCACAAGGACTCTAGAGAAGGAAAGCGTGATGCGAACTGGGAGGGTCCATACCATGTCCGAGCAAAAACGGAGAACGAGGCCTACTAATTAGAAAATCTAAATGGGTAAGAACTTGCTCGTCCTTGGAACACTGAGAAACTAAAACAATACTATAGTTGAAGCGTTTGTCGGCATTTGTACGAACCTAACACGCATACCTAGGTACAAGTATTGCATACCAAACTTATCTTTTCGGTGGGATCCCCTTCAAGAACGAGGAAGATCACCATCACACGATTGGATCCGCAATCGAGTCTGTCGTCGTCTCCGTACCACGACCACCTCGCGATGGGACGTTCACGCCGCAGAGCCCGAATCATTATCATGATCTGAGCATCGTTCCCCAGCCAAACACAGATTGGCATTCTTCCTGGTCCCCAAACCGACAAATAAGCAAATCGAGCATAGCTTCCCAAACTTACAAACATAACCCAAGTCCCACGCGGGAGCACGAATGGAACATCTCATATTTATGTCAAGCGAACATCAAAACATGCGAACATCGTGAAAACACTTAGCGAAAATATTAAATAAAGTATGTCCTCTGACGGACATACGTGAATACACAATAAGAAGTAAAGAGACGACCACCGAGGTCGTAAAACGATTTAAATTAAAAGGTGCAACCATAAGGACCGACTTGTTCTCAAGTACATAAATGGGTTGGAGCCTCACGGGTTGAAATTGGCATCTGGATGGACATTAGCAGGGGTCCCTTGATCCTTCTCCTTGGTGATGTTTTGCTGCTCTAGCTGTTAGAGAAAGTCCGGGATAAGGATCACCCCGTCCTTGACCTTATAGAGAAAATTGGTGTCCTCCTCGTTAAACGTCAACCCGAGGTTAACAATTTTCAATTGGTCCACCGTATTCTTAAAAGCTGCGCTCGCCATTTCCTCGAGGTCCTCCTCCCCTTCCACAATCTTAGCAATCATTTCAGCCCGCATCTTAAAATATTTCAATTTCCCGGGTTCATCAGCGGCAGGAGCCATAGCAGCCTTGAGACGAGTTGTTTCCTCTGCAACAGACTTCTTTTCAGCGGCCAAAGAATCCCGCAACACTTTGATTATTTTGGACACTTCCTTCAGCAACTTCGCAGAAGCCTTCGCCACGTCCTCGGAGACGGACAATTAGGCCTTTAGCTGATGGATCTCTTGCTCCTGGGTAGCATTAACATTAGCATACATTGAGGCCATTATAAGGACCCGCATCACCGATCTTGCATCACGAGCTAGCCACAACCTCCTATCTGGCCGACTCAATTCCTCCAAATTGAGCGTCTCTGCACGATGAACTCAGAGGGAATTCTCCTCAAAGAAACCTGGCATCAGAAAGCATGTAGAGTATTCACGACGTCCTCGGCCCTGGGCCTTTTCCCCATTTGGGAAGCACCCCCGGGTGAACCATGAGAGGCTGAAGAAGAAGTACCCGAGCCCGTGGCCAACTGATCACCAAGGCAGGTCTGTTTCATCTTTTTAGGTGCTCATCGCTTGCCAGCATTAGCCATCAGCTTATCTTGAATATCCACCATTGAATCTGAAAAAGACAAAAAAGTAAACTTGGTCAGAACATAAAAGATAAACAAGCATGGAGTTCATACGAGCAGATAACTATAAAAATTACCAAGGTATGCTGCAACTTCCTCGTCCGTGTCACACACATGGAGTTTTGACACCTCTATGAACCCGGGGGTTACCTTGGCGCCCCCGTCCTTATCCAGGATAACATGACCATGTTCATCAACATGCACGGTCATGGTGATCCGTGAGACGAAATTCATAAGGGCATCATAACTAGTCTGGTCGCCCTCGCTTAGTTTAGAAGAAATTTCGAGGAACTCATCCATCCCACGCAGAAAGTGGTCACGTGACCAAGAAAAGTGAAATCATAACATCAAGCGAGGAACTTGTCTCCCTTCCTCGTCCAACAAACATTCTCGTCATCATTTGTGTCCACCCCCCAAAACTTACAAGAGTTCAGAGCACGCTCGAATTTTGGTTTGACCAAATAATAATGATCTTTAAAATCCCTGATCGATTCGGAATACACCTTAAAGATTTTCCTCTTTTGCTTAAGGGAGACCCAACCGAACTTCCCCTGCACTACCTGTCGCTGGAGGTGGAAAACATGGAAGAATAAAGGGAGTGTAGCCCCAATCTTTAGATACCCACATGCTATCTCGAAGGCCCGAATGAAGGCGAACGAGTTTGGGTGTAATTGAGAAGGGGATAACTCCAGGTGAACGAACACGGATTGCTGAAAATCCGAGAAGGGGAGTCTGAATTTGAGCTCTTTGAATAGGATATCATACAGGGGGAATCTGTTGGACCCGTATGACCAACATATACGGTCATCCTTGCCCGGAAACCTCACGACCCAGTCTTATGGATCCCCAACCTCAGGATCTGGGCCCTCCAGATCCATATAATAAACAGACTGAATGCTCACCGGCTCCTCAGCAACCCACTCCTCAATATGAGTATCTTTTTCCTCTTCATCTCCTTCCAAAGAATCAACGTGATCGTCTCTAGCAGAGGTAGTCTCCTCTGAGTCACAGGAAGACGGGGAACTTCTCTCCGACGACGATTCTTCGGAATGAGCAGGGGATGATGAGATATCACTAGAAAGATTTTCAACATCCATTCAGATATTCTCTCCGTTCGACATTCTCGCACCTAAAAAGCAGCGAAAGTAAATGTGAATTTGATAAGTTAAATCAAATCCACCCTTCCACCGCTGATCAAGTGAAAGGTCACACTAAAGAACAGAGACGATGTCCTCGATCTAAGACCTTATTTGAAGATAGGTCATGGTCTTCGTAACGACCGGGCAGTCACACGGGGAAGGGAGAAACACTGAGATAACATAATGATTGGTTCATAAGTGCGACCACACTAAAGTCCAGAACTTCAATTGAAGTTCAACCAGAGCCACCGGGCAGGATCGCAATGGACGATAAATCTAAAACCCTAAAAACCGCATCGGTGACGAAGTCAGCGTAGAAACCACTATACAGAAGTGGAAAACGCCGTACCGGAACCCTAGAAGTTCAAAATACAGGTGCTATCGATCTCAAGTCTCGTCCTAACCATATGTGTTGTACCCCAAAATTGGCCCTCCTCAAGGTTCACAAGGTTCACAAAGTTCAAAATTGGTCAAATGGATTGAAGGTTTCATCAGACAAAGCCTCCTCCTGAACAATGGATCCAGAACTAGGGTTTTGAATTTCTCCAAGCTAAATGGACTTCCAAGGCCTCAAGTGAGCTTCATAACATCCCACATGTCTTCAAGAATCCCCATGTCAAGTTTCAGAACTTTCCTAATAAGTTTGACCAGTCAAATATTCAAGTATTCAAAAATCAGTCAACTTGGTAAAAAAGTCAAACTGAGGTCAACTATGGTCAAATTAAAGTCAAACTTCAAGATTTTTTTGCCAACATCAATATTATGAAGTAAAATTCATCATTTTATCAAGAGTTTATCATGATTCATCAAGGAAATTTCATATCATTAAGAATTAGGAGTTTCTAAATTAGGGTTTTCATAGGAAAAGTCAATTGAACTTTGACCAGCCATAACTTTCACATACTTCATCCAAAATTTCCCATTCAAAGCTCATTTTGAAGGAAATTGAATTCTCTACAACTTTGTGTCTCAAAAGCCAATCCTAAAAATGCTTCATTTGGAAGGTATGGGCTAAGACATTTTAGGTCCTTTCAAAAGTCAACAAAAAGTCAACTTTATCCAAAGAACATAATTTGAAAATGGTAAAATATATAGACATGAGACCAAAGATGTTTGCTAGAGGACTCTTTAAGTTTTCTAAAAAGTCCAATATCACTCTCATATCCTTAAAATTGAGGGAGTTGTGCCTTGTCAAAGTTGGGAAAATTTCAAGGGGTGTATGGAGCAAATAAGGCCTAAACTTCAAAATTTTCCAAATGGGCCCATCAATTGCAACCCAATATCAAATTTAAGACTATGCACGACCCAATAATCAATCCTTCTGATTTTTATAATTTATTTTTTATTTATTTGGATTTTATTTGTTAAATTTCAATTTAAATAAAAATAAAATATAAAAAGTCAATATTTAGATCAAATATTTGTTCTAGAAGCAAATATATTGCATTTAAACTGATTGAAGATAGTCCAAATTCGTACAAGGCTTGATTGGTAAGAAAATATTTGATTTTTTGACAAAATTAGAAGTGAGATTTCTTCATTATCAAGCAACCAAAATTCACAAACACAAAGCCCAATTTCTAACCTAATTATGTTCTACTATAAGTGCATAAGAGGACCAAAGCAAGAGGGGACTTTTTTCAGGATTCAAGAACACGCATCAAAGCTCAAAAAATATAAAGAATTTTCAAATTCGGTTTGGCCCTTCTAGAGGTTCTAAGGAAATTTTGAAGGTTGCATTGCGTTCCCTTGGACTCTTAGAACATGAATACATGATCACCATCCTCAAAATCATGTAGAATCGCATAAACCGCATTCACGTTTTTGTTTATTTTCGAGTTTCTTGATTTCGATTGTTTGCGTGTGATAAATGTTAAATGATCATGTATTCTTGCTTGCACTAACATTTGGAACGTATCTGGATGGTATAATTTAAAATTCGTTGCAAGTTGAAGGTTTAACCATTATTAGGGTTTTGAACCTGACTTTGGGGGATCCTTATTCAGGCCATATAAATACATTTGAAGACCATGGTTGAATTGTACACGTTACAAGGATCATGTTTATGTATTTAATTTGACAAAATTTTACGTATTTTGAATGTTATGAGTTTGCAGGTTTATAGTGACGACTGGAAAACCGTAGCTACAAACCCTTAAAAACTGTAGCTAAAAACTCCTATCCTGAGGTTGAAGAAGAAGGTTGTGGTGCGAATGAATTTTTGAATTTCTAACATAACTGATATTGTTTTTGTTTCCTATAGATTTCAAAGCGTGCGTTTAGCTCAAATGGTGGGGTGATGTGTTTTGGGAGGTACCAGACCTGGGTTCGATTCCCAGGTCTTACATTAATTTTTTTTAATTTCATCCTATATTTGCAGGTTTCATATATAATTAGTTTTAGCCATTGGATCTTTAAACGCGCACGCATCACAACTGGTCATACTTGCCCTTGGTAATGGGGAGGTCCTGGGTTTAAATCCAGGTTTCCCCCATTCTTTTTTATGCTTTTGTTTTTTATTTATTATCTAATTAAAACTCTTTATTTAGTTTTCTTAATTTTTTTTAATAATTTTAATCTTTTTCAAAAACTAATAATTTTTATGAATAACATTAGTTTCATGTAAATAAAATAAATTAATGTTTTTTTAAATAATTTGATTTTTATTATAATTTGTAAGTTAATTAAAATTTAACTATTAAATGAAATTCTTGCAAATATTTCTCAAAATAAGAATAATTTTATTTTCCTTTAATGTAAAATATTTTTTATGTTATTTAATTAATTTGTAAATTAACAATAATTAGTAATTAGGGCTTATTTTCTTTATAAAATTTAAATTTTTATTTGAAAACCCTAATATTTATCTCTAATCCTATTTTTCTAAAATCAACCCTAATTTCTTAACTAAAACCTAATTCTAAATCTAATTTATTTTCTATCTTTTATTAATTTTGCTTTTATTTAATTCATTTAATTACTATGCTTCTTTTTGCTTTATTTTGAAATTATTAGAAAAAAAATGTATAGATTATATTTATTGTAATTTATTTTCCGTCCGATTATTTTGTATCTGCCCCAAAGCCTTGTAATAGCGTAGTTTATTTTTCTGTTTTTTTATTATTTATTTATTTTATTGTTTGGTTAGTAAATAGGGAGTGGAAACTTAATTGAAAATAATCGGACTTAGAAAATTCAATAAAAGGAATAAATATTTGAAAATAAACACTCACACACGTAAGTCGATCTATGATCGCTGTCTGCACCACCTAGGGTATTCCTCTTAGGTTGCCTTTTAAACGGTCAAGTCCCTCGAAAGTGGGGTGTCTTAAGCAAAACCCTACAATTAAAAAATCATCATGTCCCTCCCCTCGGTTTAAAGATCAAGTCCCTACGATGTTGCCTATAATGATCTTGTCCCTTCGGTTTAAAAGATGATAATCCCTCCCATTTTTTAAAGACACCCTCTAGTTGCCTTCATTGACCGTACGTTGACCCTACGCTCGTCCCTTAATAAAATACAAGGTACTGACTACCTATTCCTTAATAATAGGGATAGTCTTACCCTTGAAAGAATATAAAAGAACATGAATGACTTAGTCTAGTGTAGGTACCTCATAGTTACTTGCTCACACTTTAAAATACTTTTTACACCTCACTATTTTCAAATATTTTCAAAACAAGGTTTTGTATACATCCATACGAGGATCATTACAAAGTACTTAAAAAAATTTCTAATCACACACTTCACTTTTTCAAAACAATTAAGTGAGCTAAGTAACTAAGAGCCCATAGATAACCATGGATATAAAGGGTGCTAACACCTTCCCTTTATATAACCTACCCCCCGAACCCAAGTCTTTTAAAACGATATTTCCTGTTCTTTTATGTCCCTTCCTTATGGATAAAATAAAAGTCGGTGGCGACTCTTGCTATCCACAACATTTATAGAAAGTCAGTTCTCCCACCGTGTTACAATATGCAACTACTCTATCTACAAAAATTAGAAGCTTACGCAAACAAGAAATGACAAACTTAGAAGTTTTAAGTGAGCTCTTGCGTGCCCGAATGTTCTTCCTCGGGAAGTGTGGTGGTTGACGACGGATTTCGAGCGCTTGATTACAATGAGCAAGGAAACAAAGAGCGAAAAATGTGAAATTGAAGCCCAAAGTCCTATGTATAGCCTCCACTAGCATGTGTGCGAGAACGTGATACCTACTACCTATAAACGGCGCACTCATTGCCTAGGGACGACCATAGAGTAGCCATCATTATGCATTAAATGTGCACGCTTCCCCAAACGCAGGCGTAACGCAAAATCTTCACGAAATGATTGAGATCCTTGTTTAACGACCAAGTTCTAACGAACAATTCTATACAATTTCGGTTGCACTGGACCAGGGAATGGAAAAATATCATGAGTCTTGACTTACCCCGTGTATACCCGACCGTCCTTAAGTCATAATTTCTACGACCAGAAGTAATGACTTGGGGGGATCTTGTTCCGGACTGGCCAAACGACTGGGCATGGCCCAATCCTCTCATGCTCATGAAACAACCTAATAGCCCAAACATCAAAGGGACCTGTAGCACCCTAATTTTTTCCTTAATATTTCTTTGCATCTCATATGCATCTTGCAATACAAACAAGATCATACTGGTTTATTTTCGGTTCTTCTCGGTGTAGATTTATGCCTCACAGGGGATCACCATTTGCTTTTATTTGTTTATGTTTACTAACCATTAATTAAAATCCAAAAAAAATTGTTTTCTTTTGTTATTCATTTTTCAAGTCAAAAATACCAAAAATAGCAGTCCCGCAACTCGAATAAATTTCACCGATAAAAGTCGAAGTTGATCCGCAAATAATTCAAATTTATCTGATCAATTATTTCTCGATTTAATTGATTGATTCAAGAAATTCCAAGGTTCATGTGTTTATTTCCATGCCTTCTTTGACGCACAAAAGAATTGAGGCGGAATCATAGCAAAGCAAAAGGAAAACAAAATTTTCAAATTTTGTACTGAGTAATCGGTTACTACCCAGAGAGTAACCGGTTACTTGCGTGCAAATTTGAAAATTTTGGCAGCAATCTCATTTTTTAAATTTTGGCACCAATTTTATTTTTGATCACTCTTGGAATATTCTAGACCATCTCCATTTAATTCACATACATCATTGAAATTAATCCCACCATAAACCTTCACTAATCACCACTCTTTTCATGATTCCCTCCAATTTTTAAAATTACCAAGCCTAATTTGAATGACCAAAGCAAGCTCCATTCCACAAAATCCCCGTACCTAAACTCTTTAAATAAAGGCTTAATTTCATTCATTTTTCAAGCTTTTGATAGCCAAATTCACCTTGCAAAAATTTCTTGGAAGCTTTTGATAGCCAAATTCACCTTGCAAAAATTTATTGGAAACTTTTGATAGCCAAATTCACCTTGCAAAAATTTCTTGGAAGCTTTTGATAGCCAAATTCACCTTGCAAAAATTTCTTGGAAAAATCAAAAAAGAATCGTCAACAGAATCATCAAAAGAGAATTCCAGGTGGGCAGCCTTATCCTACGCAAAAATCAAAAGGACTCGCGCGAAGGCAAGCTCGCGGCCAACTGGGAAGGCCCTTATTGCGTGAAATAAAAAACGGGTACAGGGCATACTACCTCGAAGAACTGAATGGGGAACCATTTGCTCGACCATAGAATACTGAAAAGCTTAAACAATATTACAACTAGAGATCCAGCCAAAGCGCAGAATAGATGTCGGCCAATAAACCCCACCAATAGGGGTAGGGATGCTCGACCACAGGGATGTATCGTGGTATAAATACAACCCTCAACATAAACAAGTGCGATCACTTGCCCATTATTCAGACAACTTAATTGCCCAACGAGGACACCTCAAACGAGATCCGCCGTTGTCATACCATCGTGGCAGACCCCCAGCTCGTGATGGGAAACGTCTAAGCCTTAGGGAACAGGGATACGACCGTGTCCCCAAACCCCTTTAGCGAGAATATATCTCGCCCCTCAACCAGTTCCATACACTATCGAGTTTAACATATCTCGTCGAGCACTCACCAGTTCTTTAAACTTAAAAAAATATAAAAGCATACATGCGATTTAAGTAACAATGCCCAAACAAGGTATAAAATAACATTATATTGTCAAAATATCACCGACCATATGATCAACATTGTGTGAACTTACAAAAAAAAGGGACCAAGCCCCCATATAAAAAACTTGTCAAAAATGCCATGCAGGCCAAGACTATAACGACACGCATGCCAAACAACTACTCATCATCGGGAGGCATAACCACACCCTTCTCCACACGATGCAAGGGACTGGTACCATCAACGACTAGGTCTACGCCAGGGTTGGTCACCTTAAGCTGCTCCACGACATTGTAAAAGCCGAACAAAGCCACACTCAAGTTATCTTGCGCCAGCAATCTAATCCGGGAAATCAGGTCGGTCATAGTCGTCTTGGAAGCTTCCTCCTCTATCTCATCTTCCCCGATAACCACCTTGCTCTCCGCCTCCGCAGACTGTTTCTTCAAACGCTCATTGTCACTAGTGAGGCCCGCCATCTTGTCCCTAATTTCTGTGACCTCCCTCAAAAGCTCGAGCTTGCTCTCATAGTGCCCTTTAGCATGAAGTAGATCATTTTACAACTTTTCATTTTCAAGCTCCACTTCAGCAACTCTATCCTTGACAGCTTGAAGGACTTTACGGGACACCAGGTCGATATCGTTGAATGAAAGAGCAGTCTCAAAAATCCGGATCATCCCCGCAGCATCTTGGCACAGTTCAGCTCTCAGTGTCTTCCAATCTGTGGAGAGGATGGCAGCAGCATCAAGATCGGGGACCAGAATGGATGACCCATCAACGAACAACAACCTCGGAGTTACACACTGGGGTAGGTCAAACAGATCCGAGGATATTGTGTCATTTTTCGGAGGGAAAGGGGGCTCCTCAGTCCTAGGTCTTTTTTTCCCAATGGAGAGCCACCCAATGGAGTGGTCCTCGTAGTAGAACTTCCAGAGGCAATGAAACCATCCAAGGTTGTCTGATCCTTGACGGTTTCGATATGACTCTTGGATCCCTTCTTTAATTTATCTTTGTTCGTCTTCACCAAAAAATCTCGAATCTCGGCCATTTATGCTGTAAAAAGAACAAAGAAACCAGTTAGTTACCAATCATATTCGCAGACAAAAACTGAAAAGCTAAAAAAACACCTAAGAGTCACATCGCTGCCTCTTCATTCGGGAAACTGAGCAACGACTTCACATTTATTAATCTGGCATGAGTGGCCGACGTCCCATCGGGTCGAAGGAGGGCATGTCCTTCAGAATCCACGAGTTCCGTAGGACTAAAGCTAGCAACGTAGTTAAACAATGTGTTGTAAGCCGCTATGTCGTTAGTGCTCAGGTCCTCGGGTTTGGAAATGTAGTGCTCGCTAGATTACGTAGAAACGGTATTTGGAATCCCGAACAGAATCCAGGTAGGCCTTGAAGAGTCTGCTCGCTTGTTTCAACGACACCCAACTATGTCGGTCATCCTGGGACTTCCTCTAAAGGTGGAAGATCCTATAGAACAAGTTCACTGTCGCCCCTATCTCCAAGTAACGACATACCAACACAAAGGACCTTATGAAGGCCAGTGTGTTAGGGTGCAATTGGGAGGGGGCGAGCTCGATGTGGGTAAAAACCACTTGTTGAAAATCGATAAAAGACAGGCGATACCCGGCCTCGCGAAAGACAAATTTGTACATTAGAAACCGGAGAGCAGGATAGCGCGAGCAAATCCTCTGAGTAGGTTTCGGAGGTAATGCCCGCCAGTTTGCGGTTTCCCATTTCTCCTCCTCCTGATCTTGCCCCACGCGTCCACTGAAAATTGGGATGTCGTCTCAAACGGCTCGTCCATGATCTATACGCTGTCAGATGCGGGAACATCTGCGACATCTGCAACATGGATTTCTTCAACTACACGAGCGTCCTTTTGACTCCTTTCACCTGAAAAGTAGAGGAGACACAGTGAATTCGACGATCTCAAATTCACCCTTCCACTGCAAGTCAAGTGAAAGGACTTCAATAAAGACCGAGGACATAACCCGGGTCATCCCCTTAACCAAGGAAAATATTTCGAAGGCGTAACTGACACATTGAGCTCGGCTTCGCCTTTCTCAGACTAAAATAAGTAGGGATAAGCCCTTCCATGACCCTATGCTCGGTCGACTAACACTAAATTATCACAACTGAAGTCTAAGCATGAATCTAACACTAATCTACTTACTTCTTAAAACTAACTCCAGAGCTTCATGAACATTCATACGCATCTGAAGAACATTCATCAGAATTTCCAGATCTTCATAGGAATTCCAAGAAACTATGAAAATCCTATAAAGTTCATAGGAAAGTGGTGAATGTTCATCATGAAAAAAGGCAAAAACAGAGGTAGAAGATGAAGATTTACCTTGATCCATGAAGATTTCTAGGATTTGTACTGTGGCGACGATGATAGTCCGATGAGGAAGTTGCAAACAGAATTTCACGGCAAGAGGAAGAGTTCGTGCGAAATGAACAAATGAATCTCTTCCTCCACCTTTTATAATGTCTTAAGCTCACATGGAGAATCGCAAAAGCCAAGTAATTATTGCATAGGGGCTAGCCCCCAAATGTTATAAATGGATTACGATGCTTCCTTACGTGTGTCATTAAAAACCTTAAGCGTTTTATCTTCCCACAAAGAGAATCTTTGAAATATGTTTAACTCCTTCTAGTGGATAGATGCCCGACTTAAAGACTAAATGGATTGTGCATCGTAACGTTTGCAAAAAAGCCATGGCGATCATAACCTCGGCACCTTGAGCCACTATCCCCGCTCGGGCACAACGACTTGGGGAGCTCCTATTCTAGACTGACCTAGCATGTGCCTTACGCCAAATTGAGGCCCAATCCAGAGTTCAATTGGAATAAGTCCATTAAAGGATCAACGAGGATGTGACCGTTGTAGGGAAACAATTGTTGGCATATAGCCGTTGGGGACCTCCCCCTCACGCGCCATAAAGTCTCCCACGCGGCCAACTGCCCACCAGATTTATAGGAAGTGTAACACGGTGGGAGAACTGACTTTAAGTTATGTTGCGGATAGCCAGAGTCGCCACCGACTTTTATTTTATCCAAAGGAAAGGCATAAAAGAACAGGAAAGACCTTTAAAAGATTTTTGGGTCCGGGGGGTAGGTTATGTAAAGGGAAGGTGTTAGCACCCTTTACATCCATGGTTATCCATGGGCTCTTAGTTACTTAGCTCACTTTAAATTGCTTTTGAAAAGTGTAGTGTGTGAATAAAAATTTTCTTAAGAGTTTATAATGGCCCATGTATGGATGCGTATAAACCTTTGTTTTGAAAATTTGTTTGAAATTGTGAAGTGTTTGAAAATTTTGAATGAAGTGAGCAAGCAACTATGAGATACCTACCCTAAAGTTTAAGTCTTTCTGTTCTTTATCCTTTAAATGGTAAGACTATCCCTATTATTAAGGAATAGGTAGTCATTACCTTGGATGTGAGGGACATATGAGGGACATCTGTTTAATGAAGGCAACTGTGGGGTGTATTAAGCACTTAGGAGGGACTGTCATCATTATTCGAAAAGGGACTTGATCTTTAAAGGCAACCATTAGGGACTTGATGACTTTTCTTTTAAGGGACTTGCTTTATACACCCCACTTGACCTTATGATTAGGCAACATTGAGGGATAGCCCTAGAAAGTGAGATGGCGATTAGAAATCGACTTACGTGTGTGAGTGTTTAATTTAATTTATCTTTAATTAAAATGATCTAAATTTGATTTTAAATAGAATACATATTTACACTCCCTAAATTACTAACCATAGCATAAAAATTAAATAAATTAAATATTTACAAAATTTACACCAAGGAGCAATTACATAATAATTATAATGAGCAATTAAAAATAAATAGCAAAAATAAATATAGAAGCAAAATATAAATAATAAGCAAAATAAATCAATAAGCAATAAATAAATATAATAGGGGTTAGTAATAATAATAATTAAAAATAAATAAGGTTAGAGAAATAATAACAATAAGCATAATTAAAATAAATGGATTAGAAATAATATGATTAGTAATAATAATAAAATAAGAATTAGAAACTATTAAGAAATATGAACAATTTAATTATAAAATTATATACAACTTATTAATTCTAAACATAAGAAATTATAATTTAATTGTTTTTAAACATATATGAAATAAAAGAATAAAATTTAAATTATGAACAAATTATAGAAACAATTACCTATTATAAAAAATTTGATTATAATTATATTTACTAAGATTAAATATTATATTTACAAAAAAGATTAGAAATTTAAACCATAAAAATAAAATTATCCCTTTTTTACTATTTAGAAAATAAATTAGGTTTTACAAAATTAGGGTTTGTTTAGAAAATATTTTTAAAGTTTAATTTAATATACAAAATTATTTGAATAAACATGCATATATTATAATTTAATTACATAATAAAAAAAATAATTTTTGAATTAAGAAAAGAATTTTAGAATTTTTAAGATTATTGGATATATACAACATTATTTAATTATATGATTTATTAATAATAATAATAATTAAATAAATAAGACAAAATAAAAAAAAGAAGCAAAAAGATGGGACTTACCTTGCTGGGATTTGAACCCAGGACGTTCTGCCTGCCAGCACCAAAACCCACCACTAGGCCAGCCAAGCGCAGGTGATAGAGGAATAGATCAAGTTTGTTTTATGCCACGTCTGGAAAAATTACGAAAAAATAATGAAAACCAAAAGGCCTGGGGGAGGATTGAACCCAGGACCTTTGAACCAAACGCATATGCACATTACCAACCAAGCTAGATGAGCGAACCTGTCTACAAACCAACAACAATTCATAATATATAATAATCAATGCATAAATGAGAAAAAACCAAAATTATTTGTCACGGCCAGGATTCGATCCCCTGCCCTTTCGTCAAACGCATGCGTGCTTTTCCACTGGGCCAAGCGTTGGCTTGTGATAATGGACCAACAACATTGCATAAAATATTTTAACCAATATTTGAATTTTTGCTGAGCGCGCGCAGCCTTCGTCTTCAACCTAGGATTCGTAGGATTTACCTGCGAATTTTGATACGAGTTTACCTGCGATTTTACCTGCAACCTAATCCTGCAAATTTCTAACCACCATTAAACAGCAATATTTCATCAAATTGATCACATATTTGTAATCCCCATACAGCACACAGTCCAATTGTGGTATCTAAATCAATTTATATTGGCTAAATCGAAAGTTCCTAATTTCAACTCAAGAACCCTAGCTATGGCCGATTGTGATTTAGGTCACGAAACTCCACTTTTTTTGTCCAGAAACCTTCACAAGCTCAATACAAATGTCATGAACCAAACAAAATTCAATGAGATACATTAAATTAGTGAAACCGAAAAAAATATATTCAAGAACAAATAGAATTCGGATTATGCATTATGGAGTGATTTTGATGCATATGAGTGATGGTTTTGCTTCAAGAAGGTCCAAAGAGTCTTGCTATGTTCTTGTTTTACCTTCTAGTGCCTTGAATCAAAGAATCCGAATGTGACTTTTGGCTTGAATTTTTGAAGTATGAACTTACCTTTGTGGCTGCTGAAATTCGTGTCTTTGTAATAGGGTTATGTTTAGTACTTATAGGTGATTGAATTTAGGTCATAAAATTGAATGGTTGTGTGGAAGAATTGATATGAAAAGATCCAAGTTGATCATGCCTTGAAAATCAAATATTCTTGTATGATGGCTTACTATTTTTGGACAAATCTTATGATTTCATTCCTCTTCAATTCCAATCAACATTTAAGACTTTCTAGAAACTTAATCTCCATCAAATATTACATTTTCATATTTTATTTTTATTTAAAATGATTTTTAATGAATTAAATCAAAATAAATAAAAATAAAATAATAAAAATTCTGATTTTTAATGGTTTGGGTCGTGCATGAAGTCAATGTATGGATTGGGTCATCATTTGGCAAGCCCATTTGGAAGAAATTGGTTTTAGACCTCCTTTTTCATCATAAACCAACTCAAAATTTCCCAACTTTGCAAGGGCACATATCCTTCAATTTTAATGGTATGAGGGTGTTCTTGGACATTTTGGAAAGCTTGAAGAGTCCTATAACCAACCCCACTGGTTTCATGTCCATATCATTCACCAATCTCAAGTTATGCCCTTTTGAAGTTGTTGACTTTTTGTTGACTTTCAAAAGGACCTATAATGTCTTAGCTCATACCTTCCAAATGAAGCATTTTTGGGCTTGGCTTGTGAGACACAAAGTTGTAGAGAATTCAATTTCCTTCAAAATGAGCTTTGAGTGGAGACTTGGTGATGAAGTATGTGAAAGTTATGGCTGGTCAAAGTTCAGTTGACTTTTACTGAGGAAACCCTAATTTAGAAACTCCTGATTCTTGATGATCTGAAATCTCCTTGATGAATCATGATCAACCCTTGATCAAATGATGAATTTTACTTCACATACTTGATGTTGGCAAAAAATCATGAAATTTGACTTTGGTTTGACCACAGTTGACCTCAGTTTGACTTTTTAACTGCATTGACTGATTTTGACTTATCTGATCATCTGACTGAGCAAACTTTTGAGCAAAGTCTTGAAACTTGTCATGGGGGTTCTTACACACATATAAGATGTTATGAAGCTCACTTGAAGTCTTGGAAGTTCATTTAGCCTGATTAAAGTCAAAACCCTAGTTTTGGATGCACTGCTTAGGAGGTGCATTGTCTGAGGGAATTGTCAACTCTTCTGACCAATTGTGAACTTTGTGAACCTTGTAAACTATCATAAAATGTCTTGTGATACTCATGGGAGGTATTGTGAACTTTGTGAACCTTGTGAACCTTCATGAAGTGACTTGTAGACTTCATGAACCTCATGAAAGGTCATGTAAACATTATGAATCTTGTGAACCTTGTGAACCTTCAAGAAGTGACTTGTAGACTTCATGAACCTCATGAAAGGTCTTGTAAATGTTGAGAAGCTTGTGAACCTTGTGAACCTTCATAAAGTGACTTGTAGACTTCATGAACCTCATGAAAGGTCTTGTAAATGTTGAGAAGCTTGTGAACCTTGTGAACCTTCATAAAGTGACTTGTAGACTTCATGAACCTCATGAAAGGTTTTGAAAGCATTGTGGAACTTGTGAACCTTGTGAACCTTCTTAGCACACAAAGTCTTGTATTGTGAACCTTGTGAACTTCATAAAGTAACTTGTAGACTTCATGAACCTCATGAAAGGTCTTGTAAGCATTGGGAAGCTTGTGAACCTTGTGAACCTTCAGAGAACACAAAGTCTTGTATTGTGAGGGCAAATTTTGGGGTGCAACAGCTGCCCCTGTTCAATTTTCTGAAACCTGAGGGGTTAGATTGGTATGTTTGCCAGTCGTGACCTGGAAGGTTGAAGGGGATTGAACACAAAAGCCCAAAAATTTGCACTCACCAGTGCATAAAGTGGTACAGATGGCTAGTTGAATATGATTGAGTGGGCTTAAAGATGCCACTTGGAGAAAAGTTCTTCAGATACATTTCTTGGAGGATAAAGCAGTCCAAAATATGAAGATATGATGATAACTTTCAGGAGGATAAAGCAGTCTTGATGGATGGTATGCTTTCAGGAGGATAAGGCAGTCCTGATGTGATAATAAGCTTTCAGGAGGATAAAGCAGCCCTGAGGTAATAATATGATTTCAGGAGGATAAAGCAATCCTGGGGTACAATAAGCTGTCAGGAGGATAAAGCAGTCCTGAGGTAATAATAATCTTTCAGGAGGATAAAGCAGCCCTGAGGTAATAATATGATTTCAGGAGGATGAAGCAATCCTGAAGTAAAGAAGCTGTCAGGAGGATAAAGCAATCCTGAGGTATTGATAATATGCTTTCAGGAGGATGAAGCAGTCCTGATGTAATAAAAAGCTGTCAGGAGGATGAAGCAATCCTGAGGTAGTAATAAGCTGTCAGGAGGATAAAGCAATCCTGAGGTGACAATGTGAGTTCAGGAGGATAAAGCAATCCTGATGTAATAGGAATTTTCAGGAGGATAGAGCAATCCTGAAGTAATGATGATAATTATCAGGAGGATGAAGCAGTCCTGGTGTAGTAATATGTTCCCAAGAGGATGAAGCAGTCTTGAGAGATGATAAGTTTTCAGGAGGATAGAGCAGTCCTGATAATCATAAGTTTGTTTGCTGGATAATTAACCTGAAAATAAGGTAGCATTCTGTATAATAATATTAGCTTATGCATTATGTATGCATGTATGATATGATGCACTTAAGTAATGTATTATGTATCTATGGATATGTATGTTATGGTATGATGTAAATGATGTATGTATGACATGATACTGCCTGAAGCGTCTGGACATCTTCGTATAACAACTGCTGGCCAGGGAAAATAAATCCCGATTCGTTGTTGAAGAATATGAGGAACTCATTCCCGTCTTGTTTGATAATAAGGTATACATGACCTCCTGTCTGTTGGGGATAGCAAGGTATACATAACCTCCCGTCTGCAGGGGATAGCAAGGTATATATAACCTCCCGTCTGCTGGGGATAGCAAGGTATATATAACCTCCCGTCTGCTGGGGATAGTAGGGTAGATATAACCTCCGTCTTCGTTTGATAGTAGGGTAGATATAACCTCCCGTCTTCGTTCGTCGTACTTTTATTGGAAAGTAAATTCCCGAATATCCGTATGAGGATAAAAGAGATGGATATAAATTCCAAGGGAGATGTGACTTTATGAAGATGGATTTGTCCTACTGAGGGTTTTGTGATTGTCTTGTAAAGATGAACCGGCGAAGCTTCGTTGAAATCCTTCCCTCGTTTGTCCTTAGTAAATACTATTACTGCATTTTTATGCATTTCTGGTAAACATCAATCATATTAAAAGCATTCATGCATTTTTGGTAAACATCAATCATATTCAAAAGCATACATACATTCAAACACAACCAATGGACGTTTCGCTTATGTAAATAGGGTAAAAGTAAATCAGGATTCAAAAATGGAATTTTATTTATATCGAAGAGTGACCCATACACGGGTAAGTTTATACAAGGAGACATAAACCCTAGTAAGAGGATTTTGTCATAAAGTTTTTACAAAACCAAGAAAATCAGCTATGTGGGAAACAATCCTATTGAGTTTCAATTCTACTATTGCCATTATCTTCAAGTATCTCATCTTCTACTGTTGAGACGGAAACAATTGAATTGAGCTTTATCTGTTCGAACTTGAGTAAGTAACACAACTGGGTGCAGTTTCATGGGTGATCCAAACGAGACATAGTCATACGCTTTAATCCCTAACTTTTGCCTGGATTGCCCTTTCAGGTTTTCAATCCACCGGGATACCCTTTTTTGCCCAAGCCGCCTTTTCAGGTTTTCGACTTGCCGGGTGTACATCTTTTTATATATATCCCTAATTTTTGCCCAAACCCTTTTGGTTTGCCGGGATGCCCTTATTTTTGCCTAGGCCTGTCAACCTAGCGGGTCTCTTTTTATGCGTAGTATTTTTTAACTATGTATGCGTTTACAGGCTGCGGGAAATCTTCACCATCCATAGTAGTAAGTATCATGGCACCTCCTGAGAACAATGTCTTGACTACAAATGGTCCTTCATATGTCGGAGTCCACTTGCCCCTAGGATCACCCTGTGGTAATATAATAGGCTTGATTACCAAGTCACCAGCCTGATATACCTTTGGCTTAACCTTCTTGTTAAAAGCTTTGATCATTCGCTTCTGATACATCTGGCCATGACAAACTGCTGCTAACCTCTTCTCATCAATCAAATTTATTTGGTCCAGTCGAGTCTGAATCCACTCATCTTCATCCAAGCCTGCATCCTTCATAATTCTCAAGGAGGGAATCTGGATTTCAATGGGCAGAACTGCTTCCATACCATAGACTAAGGAGAATGGGGTTGCCCCTGTTGAGGTACGTATTGTAGTACGATAACCATGAAGAGCAAATGGTAACATCTCATGCCAATCCTTATAAGTAACAGTCATCTTCTGTACAATCTTCTTAATGTTCTTATTAGCAGCTTCAACTGCCCCATTCATCTTTGGACGATACGGAGAAGAGTTGTGATGCTTAATCTTGAACTGCATGCAGAGATCAGTAATCATAGTGTTGTTCAGATTAGAGCCATTGTCAGTAATAATCCTTTCAGGGATGTCATACCTACATATGAGATTATTCTTAATGAATCGAGCCACAACATTCTTGGTAACAGATGCAAATGAAGCTGCCTCTACCCACTTCGTGAAGTAATCAATAGCAACCAGGATGAAACGATGCCCATTAGAAGCAGTAGGCTTGATCTCACCAATCATATAAATGCCCCACATGGCAAAGGGCCAAGGAGCAGTCAACACATTCAATGGTGATGGAGGTATATGGACTTTATCAGCATAAATTTGACATTTGTGACAAGTTCTGGAGTGTTGATAGCAATCAGCTTCCATGGTAGACCAATAGTAACCTGCTCTCAAAATCTTCTTTTCCATAGTATGTCCACTAGAATGAGTGCCAAAGATCCCATCATGCATATCTTCCATAATCTCAATTGCTTCCTTCTTATCCACACAACGAAGCAAAGTTGAATCATGATTGCGCTTATACAGAATGCCATTACTCAAAAAGAACTTAGCAGAGAACCTTCTCAGAAATTTCCTATCTTTGACAGATGCCCCTTCAGTGTCAATCTCATTGCAGTATGCAGGCTTCTCAAATCTGTCAATAGTAATCTTGGGAGCTTCATCTTCCCAGCTGATCTCAAACATGGATGCCATGGTGGCCAAAGCATCTGCCAACTGATTCTCTCTTCGTGGAATATGTCCAAAGGTAATCTCTTTGAAATGTGGGATCAAAGACAACACATGCTCTCTGTAAGGAATGAGATTATCATGCTTGGTATCCCAATCTCCTTTAATCTGACTTACTACCAGGGCTGAATCTCCATACACGTCAAGGAACTGAATCTTCATATCAATAGCAGCTTTAATACCCAGGATACATGCCTCATACTCAGCCATGTTATTGGTGCAATAGAAACAAAGTCTGGCAGTAATCGGGGTATGACAACCTTCAGGGGAACTAATCACAACACCAACACCATTACCAAGTGCATTAGAGGCACCATCAAAAACCATAGTCCATCGGGATCCTTGTTCAGGTCCGTCATATTGTCCAGGTTCTTTGGTAATAATCATAATGTCTTCATCAGGGAACTCAAAACTCATTGACTGGTAATCATCCACTGCTTGATGAGCCAAATGATCAGCAACAATACTCCCTTTAATGGCCTTCTGAGTAGTGTACTGTATGTCATATTCTGTCAAGATCATTTGCCATCTTGCAATTCTTCCGGAGAGAGCAGGTTTCTCAAATATGTACTTGATTGGATCCATCTTCGAAATCAACAAGGTAGTATGGGTCAACATATACTGTCTTAGTCGGCGAGCAGCCCATGCCAAAGTGCAGCAAGTTTTCTCGAGCAGTGAGTATCTTGTTTCACAGTCGGTAAACTTTTTGCTAAGGTAGTATATTGCTTGCTATTTTCGACCAGACTCGTCATGTTGCCCCAACACACACCCCATTGAGTTGTCTAACACTGTTAAGTACATGATCAAGGGTCTTCCATCAACTGGTGGCATCAAAATTGGTGGTTCTAGCAGATATCTCTTGATTTCATCAAAGGCAGTCTGGCACTCATCATTCCATTCCATCACCTGATCTTTCTTCAACAACTTGAAGATTGGCTCACAGATGGTAGTTAACTGGGAAATAAATCTTGCAATGTAGTTCAATCGTCCCAAGAAACCTCTAACCTCCTTCTCAGTACGGGGAGCTGGAATCTCTCGTATAGCTTTCACTTTTGCAGGATCCACTTCAATACCTTTTCCACTGACAATAAAACCCAGGAGCTTTCCAGATCTAACTCCAAAAGTACACTTGTTTGGGTTCAATCTCAACTTGTATTTTTTCAACCTCTCAAACAACTTATGCAAATGATCAAGATGTTGCTCTTCATTCTGAGACCTGGCTATCATATCATCCACATACACCTCTATCTCATGATGAATCATATCATGAAACAAAGCCACCATAGCACGCTGATATGTTGCCCCTGCATTCTTCAGCCCAAATGGCATCACCTTATAACAAAAAGTGCCCTATTGTGTCACAAATGTTGTCTTCTCCATATCTTCAGGTGCCATCTTGATTTGATTGTAACCAGAGAAACCATCCATAAAAGAGAATACCTTATGCTGAGCAGTGTTGTCTACCAGAATATCAATATGAGGGAGTGGAAAGTCATCTTTGGGGCTTGCCTTGTTCAAATCTCTGTAGTCTACACACATACGCACCTTACCATCTTTCTTAGGAACCGGTACCACATTTGCAACCCACTGAGGATAAGAAGTCACTGCTAAGAACCCTGCATTGAACTGTTTCATTACCTCTGCCTTGATCTTTTCTGACATCTCAGGACGCATACGACGAACCTTCTGCTTCTTTGGACGACAATCTTCTTTCACTGGCAAGCGGTGAACCACAATGTCTGTATCCAACCCTGGCATATCTTCATAAGACCAAGCAAAGATCTCCACATAGTCACGTAACATCTGAATCAATCTGCTCTTGACACTGTCCTCTAAATCAGCCCCTATCTTGACTTCTTTTCTGTTTTCTTCAGTTCCCAGATTCACAATTTCGACTGGCTCTTCATGTGGCTGTATAGCTTTATCTTCTTGTTGTAACAACCTAGCAAGCTCTACAGGTATTTCACAATCGTCCTCATTTCCGTCTTCAGTTTGATAGATCGGATTCTCGAAATTATAATTGGCAATAGTAGAACTGTTATCAACAGGATCCAAAGTGGATGAGGATCTGCATTTTAGTGATGTGGGTGTGTGTAAGAACACATAGCTGATAAAGTAAAAATAAAAGAAAAGAAAGACAAGGAACACAATATTTACTAAAACGAAACGTCCACTGATTTTATTGAATGAAGTATGCAAATGAAATGACAACCCGTAACAAGCACACCATTGTGCCCCGGGTAAGGCACATGGCTTAAGAGTTCAATTGTTCAAGAAATTACAAACTTAAAAGTAACAACACAGTAATAGTATTTACTCCTGACTAAAGGAGATAGGGATAACATCTTCAGCTTTCCAATTATTGAGTCCAGCACCCACAGTAGGAAAAATCCAAGCATCCAAGTTGTAGTCTTCATCATAGTCTCCCACAGCATTAATCTGATCTTTCATAACCCCTTGATTGGTGATACGAACAGCACGAGCACGACGAACAGCCTTCTGGGACTCTGCAGTGAAACCCAAACCAAACTTATCAGACTTGTATGGAATATCAGGAAGCTGACCCCAAATAGTACAACCACCTTCATCCACCACAGCTCTAGCATCATTGAGGGAGGCCATTGCCATTGTTGGAGGTTTTCTGGTGACCACAGGAACTTTCTTCGCAACAGGAGGAGCTACATAATCATTAACAACCCAGGGAACCACTTCAAATGTCTGACACGGAGTTTCAATGTATTCACCTTCCATTTCCAGATACTTGAAAGTGTTTACATGGCTGACAAAGTATTCTTCTTCTCCATAGACAGTAACAACCTTTCCATCCACCAGATACCTCAACTTTTGGTGTAATGTAGAGGTTACAGCACCTGCCCCATGGATCCAGGGACGACCAAGCAGACAAGAGTACGAAGGACGAATATCCATCACATAAAATGTAGCAGTAAAAACCTGGGAGCCAACTTTGATTGGAAGATCAACTTCCCCATGCACTACTCTTCTAGAACCATCAAAAGCCTTTACCACAATATTACTGGGCTTCAGCACAGCATCTTCAGGACTCAGCTTGTTCAGGACTTCCTTAGGCAACACATTTAGAGAGGAACCATTGTCTATCAGCACATGTGACAGGGTAGTGCCCCTGCATTCAATTGAAATATGCAAGGCCCTGTTATGATCCCTCTTGGCAGGGGTCAAATATGCATCAGAAAATCCCAACCCATTATCATAAGTCAGGTGGGCAACACAATTCTCAAATTGGTCAACAGAAATAGCATTGGGTACATGAGCAGTCTTTAGAAACTTGATCAAGGACTTGGCATGAGCCTCGGAACACAACAACAAGGACAACATAGAAATCTTTGAGGGAGTATGCCCCAATTGATCAACAATGTCATAATCACTCTTGCGAATGATTTTCAATACTTCTTCCATCTGCTTAGAGAGGTCATCAGCAGCTGGCACATCAGTAGGTACAGGCTCAATAACAGGACCTTTGCCCCGAGCATCAGTGGTGGAAGTAGCAGCAGGAGTAACTGCATTCTTAGAAGTAACTGGAGATGAGAAGACTCTTCCACTACGAGTGATCTTGCTAGATCCAGCAATATTATCAATGTCAACAGGCACATCAGCTAAAGGCTCCTGCTTAACACCATGGATGTAAACATCAGACCCATAGTGCCAAGGCACAGCTTTATCAGATGTATAAGGAATAGGACCAGGAGTAGTAATGATCAGAGGAGCCACTCTGGCTTCAGCAACAACTTTCACAGGGCCTTCAGCAGTGATCTTGATTGGACCCTGATGAGTGATTTTAATAGGTCTCTTTGAAGTGATTCTTACCGGTACTTTGTCAACCATATCAACCTCTTCAATCTTCCTACCTTGAGTCAGATGATCCACCATAATTTCTACAGACGACGGAGTCCTCTCAAATACTATAGTATACTTATCCATGAGACGTTGAATTCCATCTCTCAATATGAAGCAACTATCCGGCTTATAGGTACAATACAAACAATCTTCACGACAACCTGGAAAGATCCCAGCTTGTACTAACTTCTTTTTGATAACAGACAATGGTGTGGTCAACTCCATAACTGAATAGACATGTAGATCTTCATCAATGGCATTGACAGTCTTCTCGTGATTCGGCATTGGAGCAATAATCACATTTGGAGTACCCGGAGGGTCAAACTCAATCTCTCCAGCCTCAATCATATCTTGAATTTTGTTCTTCAAGACCCAACAGTTATTAGTATCATGTCCCTGACAGTTTGAATGATATGCACATCGTGCATTGGGATTGTACCTGGGTGAGGTAACATTAGGATTCTGAGGAGCCTCCTTCAAAGTAATGAGTTCAGCTTTCAACAAATGTTGCAGTGCCTGAGCCAGTGACATGTTGATCTTTGTGAACTGCCTTCTAGCCCTCTGTTGGTTGCCCTGTGGCTGCTCTGTTGTTGCAGGAGTTGGATTTGAAATATGAACTGCACTAACAGACTGATGCCTTCTGCTACGATCAGGCTGACCATAAACAGCATTAGATTCTTTCTTCCCAGTGGGAGGCTTCTTTGCAGCACCTGATGAGGAAGTACCCACTTGGATCTTGCCATTCTTTATACCATTTTCCACTCGCTCTCCTGTCATGATCAACTCAGTGAAGCCAGATGATGAACTTCCAATGAGATGACTGTAAAACGGACCATTCAGCGTACACATGAACATATCAACCAATTCCCTATCAGTCAAAGGGGGTTGAACTCTTCCAGCTAAATCTCTCCACTTCTGAGCATACTCTTTAAAACTTTCTTTGGCACCCATAGACATGCTCTGAAGCTGCATACGAGTGGGGGCTAAATCAGCATTGTATTGATACTGCTTATAGAAAGCTTCAGCAAGATCATTCCAGTCCCTGATGTTGACACTCTCCAACTGATAATACCACTCCAACTGAGCTCCAGATAAGCTCTCTTGAAAAAAATGGATCCACAATTTCTTGTCAGCAGTGTGAGGTTGAATCCTTCTGACATAAGACCTCAAATGCAGCTTGGGACAAGAGACCCCATCATAAACAACAAAGGTGGGAACCTTGAAACCAATGGGTATAACAACCCCAGATATCAGACTCAAATCCTCAAAATCCAGCCCAGATGATTTCTGCAACTCCATGGCATCCATTCTATCCACCAGCATCTTGAATTTGTCTTCATTAGGCTCATGGTAGTAATTAGCCTCAGAGTCAGAGTCCCCCATAGTGTTGTGGAGACTGCCTCCCTCTTTCTCAGATTCCTCAGATTCATAGTCTTCAACCTGTTCTTTGGTCTTGACAGGACCTTTGAACCTTCTTCCCATGTTGAGCAGGCCACCTGACCTTCTAGTCTTCTTAGTCTTCTTGGCCAGCAGTGTCTTCAATTCATCCTGCCCCTTGGATAGGTTCAGGATCAGCTCTTGGAACTGTGCATTTTGTGCCTGGAGATCTTTAACTGATTGTTCAAGAGCCATTGCTGAAATAAACAGCGAGAAGATGAGAAACCTGTACATAAGAAGCCTGTGATGCAATGATATGGTGTATAAATGCGTATGTAATGTTTTCAAGGACCGCAGGATTTAAATTTGCTTAAACAAATACGAAAGTAACCTTTTATTAGTAATAACTTTGTTTTGCCTCTTGGGCTTACAAAAAATGAAATGAAATAAGTACAAAAGATGGGGTTTTAAGTCTCCCATGGACGTTTCCTCTTTGTATTGAGGTATGAGTTGAGGTTCCGTTCCTCGTGAAGTTGCTTTGTTAGTTCCAGGATTCTTTCTTGGCTTGCTTTGTAATGAGCCTCGAAAGTATCCCTTTGCTCCTTCAGTTGGATCCATGATCTCTGCAAGTCTTCCATATCAGTAGGCATGTCTGGGTGAAGGATGGTATAAGCAGTGTCTCCTTCAGCAACAGGTTCCATGGTAACTGGCAGGATAGCAGGATATGGCATCATGAGAGTCTGAGCACGAGATCGCACCCATCTGAGATAAGCTTCCATAGGAATAGTGTACTTAGGCTCCAGTGTCTTGCTGTCAACCCTGTTTACTTTTCCCCAGGCTCGTATGAATCTCTGACGGTAACCCTGAAGATCGTTTTCCTAGTCAAATACAATGCCCTGAATCAACATGTCATGTGGACCATCATTCCGAGCGTAACCAAACTGTCGTAAAGCTAGAGAGGGGTTGTAGGTGATGCCTCCTCTTATGCCTAGAAGTGGCACATTAGGAAACTCCCCACAACGGTCAATGATAGTGACATTCTCCATAGATCTGGAGCACCAATGGATATCTGAATGAGAGAGTGACATAATCCTCTTAGACCACCTGAACCCTTGTTCATTCTTCATTACTGAGCGAGGAAGGTGAGAAATAAACCACCTAGATAGCAAAGGTATGCAACACATCAAAGTTCCTCTTGCTTTTGTAGTACGAGTATGAAGAGAATGCAGGATGTCCCCAAGCAATGTAGGCACTGGATTGTGACTCAGGAATATGTTGATGGCATGCACATCTATGAACTGATCTGGATTGGGGAACAACACTAAGCCATAAATTAGTAAGGCTAAGATATCCTCAAAAGCATCATAGCTCATAGCCTTCAAGAACATTTGAGCCTTTTCTATCAAAACCTTAGCAAGAATACCCTTGACTCCGCTTCTCGTTTCTAGAACAATGTCAGACTTCTTCAGATGTAGAGCTGCAGCAATAACCTCTGGTTTAAGTTCTTTCTCCAAGCCGGTGAATGGTTTCTGATCAAGTACAGGTATGCCCAGAAGTTTAGAGAACTCCTCCATGGTTGGAACCAGTTGATAATCAGGGAATATAAAGCAGTGGTGCTTAGGATCAAAGAACTGAAATAGGACACTCATCATGTCTTCATTGAACCCTGAGGTGACCAGATTCAATAGGTGACCATGTCTCTTGTTGAACTGGGAATGATCAGCCACTTGAGAAACCAACTCTTTAAGCTTGGGAGGTATCCCCACAAAGTTGATCCTGATGGTGTTTCTACGAGCAGAAGCCATGACCTGCAACAAAGAACAAAGATAAATCCTTTGGTCCTTGAAATGGTTAGTGAAAATGATATGCTTATGATGCATGATGATGTCATGATGTTATGCTCAATCACAAACATGTGGCACACACAAACAAGTCACACCATAGCCCTAGGTTTAAAGGCTTGCATGAGGTTCAAAGGTAAGTACCCTCCCCTGAAGTTAGTTGGTTCATCCTGTCCTACAAAAGTAACCAGGTTCTAAGGGATCTCAATATCATTGATCCTTCACAAGGGTGGTTGATCAGAAGGCAACTTACTTGCCAACCAAAACCCTCCAAGTTTAAGATCTCAATGAGCGTAGTATCGAGTGTCAACCAACTTCAGTCTGCACCAAAGCCGGTTACCTCACTACTTTCTAAAGGCCAAGATGAGTTAACTAGGGTTCTAAAAGTTAGTTAGTGCATTGACAACATATGGCAGCCTTATATTATCCTCAACTTGACTTAAGGAACATAAGCACCGACCAAGAAGTCGCACTAACTATGGCCACCAGATCAACCGTATCGATATACGTCGTACAGTTTCCTTGGTCTATTGCCATTTACCTAAGGTACACTAGATCCGGGTTAGGACCTTTCACACATAAGAGCACCCCAACAAGATAATATAAAGCAAACAAGGCAAACAATTTAAAGTGATCTAATTCCTAAGGGTACCCCTCTTAAATTTAAATCCCCAGCAGAGTCGCCAGTTCTGTAACACGGTGGGAGAACTGACTTTAAGTTATGTTGCGGATAGCCAGAGTCGCCACCGACTTTTATTTTATCCAAAGGAAAGGCATAAAAGAACAGGAAAGACCTTTAAAAGATTTTTGGGTCCGGGGGGTAGGTTATGTAAAGGGAAGGTGTTAGCACCCTTTACATCCATGGTTATCCATGGGCTCTTAGTTACTTAGCTCACTTTAAATTGCTTTTGAAAAGTGTAGTGTGTGAATAAAATTTTTCTTAAGAGTTTATAATGGCCCATGTATGGATGCGTATAAACCTTTGTTTTGAAAATTTGTTTGAAATTGTGAAGTGTTTGAAAATTTTGAATGAAGTGAGCAAGCAACTATGAGATACCTACCCTAAAGTTTAAGTCTTTCTGTTCTTTATCCTTTAAATGGTAAGACTATCCCTATTATTAAGGAATAGGTAGTCATTACCTTGGATGTGAGGGACATATGAGGGACATCTGTTTAATGAAGGCAACTGTGGGGTGTATTAAGCACTTAGGAGGGACTGTCATCATTATTCGAAAAGGGACTTGATCTTTAAAGGCAACCATTAGGGACTTGATGACTTTTCTTTTAAGGGACTTGCTTTATACACCCCACTTGACCTTATGATTAGGCAACATTGAGGGATAGCCCTAGAAAGTGAGATGGCGATTAGAAATCGACTTACGTGTGTGAGTGTTTAATTTAATTTATCTTTAATTAAAATGATCTAAATTTGATTTTAAATAGAATACATATTTACACTCCCTAAATTACTAACCATAGCATAAAAATTAAATAAATTAAATATTTACAAAATTTACACCAAGGAGCAATTACATAATAATTATAATGAGCAATTAAAAATAAATAGCAAAAATAAATATAGAAGCAAAATATAAATAATAAGCAAAATAAATCAATAAGCAATAAATAAATATAATAGGGGTTAGTAATAATAATAATTAAAAATAAATAAGGTTAGAGAAATAATAACAATAAGCATAATTAAAATAAATGGATTAGAAATAATATGATTAGTAATAATAATAAAATAAGAATTAGAAACTATTAAGAAATATGAACAATTTAATTATAAAATTATATACAACTTATTAATTCTAAACATAAGAAATTATAATTTAATTGTTTTTAAACATATATGAAATAAAAGAATAAAATTTAAATTATGAACAAATTATAGAAACAATTACCTATTATAAAAAATTTGATTATAATTATATTTACTAAGATTAAATATTATATTTACAAAAAAGATTAGAAATTTAAACCATAAAAATAAAATTATCCCTTTTTTACTATTTAGAAAATAAATTAGGTTTTACAAAATTAGGGTTTGTTTAGAAAATATTTTTAAAGTTTAATTTAATATACAAAATTATTTGAATAAACATGCATATATTATAATTTAATTACATAATAAAAAAAATAATTTTTGAATTAAGAAAAGAATTTTAGAATTTTTAAGATTATTGGATATATACAACATTATTTAATTATATGATTTATTAATAATAATAATAATTAAATAAATAAGACAAAATAAAAAAAAGAAGCAAAAAGATGGGACTTACCTTGCTGGGATTTGAACCCAGGACGTTCTGCCTGCCAGCACCAAAACCCACCACTAGGCCAGCCAAGCGCAGGTGATAGAGGAATAGATCAAGTTTGTTTTATGCCACGTCTGGAAAAATTACGAAAAAATAATGAAAACCAAAAGGCCTGGGGGAGGATTGAACCCAGGACCTTTGAACCAAACGCATATGCACATTACCAACCAAGCTAGATGAGCGAACCTGTCTACAAACCAACAACAATTCATAATATATAATAATCAATGCATAAATGAGAAAAAACCAAAATTATTTGTCACGGCCAGGATTCGATCCCCTGCCCTTTCGTCAAACGCATGCGTGCTTTTCCACTGGGCCAAGCGTTGGCTTGTGATAATGGACCAACAACATTGCATAAAATATTTTAACCAATATTTGAATTTTTGCTGAGCGCGCGCAGCCTTCGTCTTCAACCTAGGATTCGTAGGATTTACCTGCGAATTTTGATACGAGTTTACCTGCGATTTTACCTGCAACCTAATCCTGCAAATTTCTAACCACCATTAAACAGCAATATTTCATCAAATTGATCACATATTTGTAATCCCCATACAGCACACAGTCCAATTGTGGTATCTAAATCAATTTATATTGGCTAAATCGAAAGTTCCTAATTTCAACTCAAGAACCCTAGCTATGGCCGATTGTGATTTAGGTCACGAAACTCCACTTTTTTTGTCCAGAAACCTTCACAAGCTCAATACAAATGTCATGAACCAAACAAAATTCAATGAGATACATTAAATTAGTGAAACCGAAAAAAATATATTCAAGAACAAATAGAATTCGGATTATGCATTATGGAGTGATTTTGATGCATATGAGTGATGGTTTTGCTTCAAGAAGGTCCAAAGAGTCTTGCTATGTTCTTGTTTTACCTTCTAGTGCCTTGAATCAAAGAATCCGAATGTGACTTTTGGCTTGAATTTTTGAAGTATGAACTTACCTTTGTGGCTGCTGAAATTCGTGTCTTTGTAATAGGGTTATGTTTAGTACTTATAGGTGATTGAATTTAGGTCATAAAATTGAATGGTTGTGTGGAAGAATTGATATGAAAAGATCCAAGTTGATCATGCCTTGAAAATCAAATATTCTTGTATGATGGCTTACTATTTTTGGACAAATCTTATGATTTCATTCCTCTTCAATTCCAATCAACATTTAAGACTTTCTAGAAACTTAATCTCCATCAAATATTACATTTTCATATTTTATTTTTATTTAAAATGATTTTTAATGAATTAAATCAAAATAAATAAAAATAAAATAATAAAAATTCTGATTTTTAATGGTTTGGGTCGTGCATGAAGTCAATGTATGGATTGGGTCATCATTTGGCAAGCCCATTTGGAAGAAATTGGTTTTAGACCTCCTTTTTCATCATAAACCAACTCAAAATTTCCCAACTTTGCAAGGGCACATATCCTTCAATTTTAATGGTATGAGGGTGTTCTTGGACATTTTGGAAAGCTTGAAGAGTCCTATAACCAACCCCACTGGTTTCATGTCCATATCATTCACCAATCTCAAGTTATGCCCTTTTGAAGTTGTTGACTTTTTGTTGACTTTCAAAAGGACCTATAATGTCTTAGCTCATACCTTCCAAATGAAGCATTTTTGGGCTTGGCTTGTGAGACACAAAGTTGTAGAGAATTCAATTTCCTTCAAAATGAGCTTTGAGTGGAGACTTGGTGATGAAGTATGTGAAAGTTATGGCTGGTCAAAGTTCAGTTGACTTTTACTGAGGAAACCCTAATTTAGAAACTCCTGATTCTTGATGATCTGAAATCTCCTTGATGAATCATGATCAACCCTTGATCAAATGATGAATTTTACTTCACATACTTGATGTTGGCAAAAAATCATGAAATTTGACTTTGGTTTGACCACAGTTGACCTCAGTTTGACTTTTTAACTGCATTGACTGATTTTGACTTATCTGATCATCTGACTGAGCAAACTTTTGAGCAAAGTCTTGAAACTTGTCATGGGGGTTCTTACACACATATAAGATGTTATGAAGCTCACTTGAAGTCTTGGAAGTTCATTTAGCCTGATTAAAGTCAAAACCCTAGTTTTGGATGCACTGCTTAGGAGGTGCATTGTCTGAGGGAATTGTCAACTCTTCTGACCAATTGTGAACTTTGTGAACCTTGTAAACTATCATAAAATGTCTTGTGATACTCATGGGAGGTATTGTGAACTTTGTGAACCTTGTGAACCTTCATGAAGTGACTTGTAGACTTCATGAACCTCATGAAAGGTCATGTAAACATTATGAATCTTGTGAACCTTGTGAACCTTCAAGAAGTGACTTGTAGACTTCATGAACCTCATGAAAGGTCTTGTAAATGTTGAGAAGCTTGTGAACCTTGTGAACCTTCATAAAGTGACTTGTAGACTTCATGAACCTCATGAAAGGTCTTGTAAATGTTGAGAAGCTTGTGAACCTTGTGAACCTTCATAAAGTGACTTGTAGACTTCATGAACCTCATGAAAGGTTTTGAAAGCATTGTGGAACTTGTGAACCTTGTGAACCTTCTTAGCACACAAAGTCTTGTATTGTGAACCTTGTGAACTTCATAAAGTAACTTGTAGACTTCATGAACCTCATGAAAGGTCTTGTAAGCATTGGGAAGCTTGTGAACCTTGTGAACCTTCAGAGAACACAAAGTCTTGTATTGTGAGGGCAAATTTTGGGGTGCAACAGGAAGTAGTTATGCTTAGTCAAAGGTTATGCACACGCTTTATACGGGCATGTGCCCTTATAAAAACCCTCCATCTTTGGAGGGTCAGGTATTTTGTTTTAACCCTCATTTTCTCACGCTTTGTTTTGTCTCATACTAAAACTTACTTGAACATTGGAGTACCTTACAGGTACACCATCCATTCTCCTCACAATCCCCGCTGAAGGTCACGAAGACTTGTCCGGATCCTTTCTGTGTGAGTATGTGTGTGTGTGTGTGTATATATATATATATATATATATATATATATATATATATATATATATATATATATATATATATATATATATATATATATATATATATATAGAGAGAGAGAGAGAGAGAGAGAGAGAGTTAGGATCAACTTACTCCAAGAGTAAGTTTAATCGTAGTCTTTAAATTATATTCAATATAATGGTTATAATTATAAATGTTAATTTAACCATTGATTGAATCTAATTTAAAGACTATGATTATGGAAAAAGTTAAAAAGACTTACTATTGGAGTAAGTTGATCCTGACTATATATATATATATATATATATATATATATATATATATATATATATATATATATATATATATATATATATAAATGAATTTAAATTTAATAAAAATACTTTAATAAACTTGTTTTAAAAAATGTGTCATTGAATCAAATAGGAGAAAGAAATACATGTCATTTTTTAAATTAAAATTAATTTTTTCTCTTCTATCATTTAAAACAATTAATTAGTTATTTATAGTATTTTTATTTAATTAATTAATTATCCTATCTATGATTACTATAACACTTAGTTAATTCATTTTTTAGAAAGTTAAATACATCAAGATGAATCCCAAGCATAATATCATAATGCAAAGGATGACATTATTATATTTGAAAGAGTCATGTTGATGAAACATGGCTACATATTTACCAAATTTGCGGGTAGACATGTAAATTCGTACGAGTTTATGAGTTTTACGAGTCTAGTATGGAAAAACCAGTAGAATCATGCATATAATCGTTTTTTTATAGACTCAAGTAGAAATTTATAAACTCGCGAGTCTATGGAGAGTTTACAAGTCTATATATTTTTCTAGAATTTTTTTTTTAAAAAAAAACTGTCCAAATTTGCCATTTTTTTATTTTAAAAAAACGTTAATATGTTGTATGGGCATATTAGTTTTTCTATAAATAACATATCAGTTCTCACTTCTCCATCAATCCCGGATAATCCTAATCAGAGAGAGAGAAAGTTGTGTGGTTGAGATTCAAGCGTAAATAGTGTAAATGAATTAATAATCCAATTTTTAACCATTTGATTGTTCTTTCTCTTCTCTTCTATCTTTTCCTTTATTTTGTAGTTTTCTTGTTAAACAAGAAACAAATCATCCTCTGTTTTCTTAGACATATTTTCCTTGACTTGGTGGCTTATATTGACTTGTTGATGTTCCATTCTTAATTGCCAAATCGGATAACTTCTCAAAAGCTTCATGCCTTATGTCATTATCACTAACTTAATGACTTTAATCCTTCTCCGTCTCGTATAAAGCTCCAAAACCATTCTCAAGAAATGAAATACAACTTTTAAACACTATAATCCATTCCTAAAAATATTTAGATTCCACTTGAACTTCTATAAATACATTCAATTGCTTCGACATCGGTTACTGATCCAAGAAACGTGTAAACTCAATAATCTCAATTGAGTATTTTCTCATAGCTTCTCTAAGTGCAAGTTGAAAATTCTCAACTGTTAAAATCAAGTCTTTCTCAGTTATAATATTAGTTTAAGACTTAGTTTCCCTCATCCCATATTCCACTTGAAGCCGTGAATTATAGAAACCAACAACTCTAACTATATCACCTAATTTGTATCAATAAAATCCTCGGTAAGTAGTTGTAACACCCCAAAATTTGCCCTCTTATTTTTACCCTAATTGGTTTTACGTTTCGCATTCATCTGCATCATCTAGTAGGTCATTAACACTCATAATCACGCATTTCATGGACTCATGTGGCATGTGTATGCATAAGAATTTTGACAACATGAGTTTGGTGCATAAAAGCTTTAATAGCATTTATAAATATCTTTTAACAAATTGATCACTCTTTCTTCCAAACATGTCCAGAATCTCGAGAAGGTTTGTGATGATTTGGTTTATAAGTCGAAAGGGGTTTGTCGAAAGAGACGCTAGATTGCTGATTGGAAGTTCTTCACATCACTACGTATAAATTTTTGTTGTTATTTCGATAGTGAAGAGTTCGACAAGGGAAAATCTGATAGAAGGATTTTTGGATTTGAATTGTAAATCAACTTGATGTAACAAAGAGACACATCGTTTCATCTATTGAAGAGCAGTTTTTGTACGAATAAATGTTTCGTTTGGTAAAAGGGGACGTGGAAGGCTTTCAGAAGACATTAGCATGCACAATGCCAAGTGGCATTTGTTTAGGATTTGACAGTTGTTCGACGGTTATGATATTTGTATATAACTAAGATAGTTTGCTTTGTGAAAAGGTGTGAAATAGATTGTACAAATTCCTGTAAACTTACTCAAGTACTCGTGTGTAAAGAGAAAAGAGAGATTATTTTGGAAATGTACGTATCAACACCAATTTTATTTCAAGTTATAAAAGCTTTAAGTTTCTTCTTTAAATCTTTGTTCTTTGTTTGTCTTTTACTTTCCATTCACGTTTCCAGCAATTTCATATTTCAGTCAATTTATATTTAAGCAATTCTTTATCTTCGTGTCAAACTTTAGTTTTCTTTCATTAAAGTCTTCAAATGCGTTAGTAGATTCAAATATATAAACACCTACAACTTCAATATAAATAACAACAATTGGTTTACTCTAGAAAATTTCGACAGAAACATATAAACACCATTTTTAGATTATCCTTCATTTGATTCTTAGCACGCGACGTCCTAGGACTTGTTTGGTTGGTCCTGTCAGTCACCCTTTTCTAAGAGATTTGGTTAACCAGAGGTTGTTCGCCAGAAACACCAGCGAACAAATTGGCACACCCGGTGGGACTAGTGCTTTAAGAACAAACTACGTGTGTTTATAGCATTGTATGTTTCTGCGTAGCGGAAAGGTAATAGTAAATAACATAGAAAGACCCAGGCGGACTAGAGTTAGGGAGATGGCTATCCCACCGCCAGTAAATAATGATGAAATTCCAGTTTCCACTGCACGTTTCAGAGGGAATGAGGGAATGTGGAAACACCCCACGTTTCAGAAGGAGGAAATCCCTCAATATCGGGATCGATACCAGGAATGTCGTTGTCTCGAAGTGGACCTAGTTCCTCCAACATAGGACATTCGATACCCATGAGTACTCCTCCCCCTGGGCGAAATAACTTCAGGTCCTATCAATCCAATTTTTCCACACCCATGTTTGGAAGGAAACAACCTTATGGAATGCCAACTTCAATGATGGCTAGTTTATATAACGCAACACCATTATATTATGATACCGTGGCCCACATGTCTTTGCCGCTACAAGGTTCAGGTTATGGTGGAAACGTTAGTAGACCAAACCAACCCCTACCAGGATTCCATATACCAGAAGTTACGACTAATTTTGCGCAGGCAATCCGCCAACAAATGGACGAAAGCAATCATGAAATGGTCCATAGGTTGACTCAACAAATGGGGGAAGTATATAACCCTTTAATACAAAGCACCACTCAAATAAACCAAATATTGGCAGCACAAATGGTGCATATTGCTGAATTCTTTGGAGTACCCCAAATTCGACAGAGAGGGCCGGTGGTCCATAATCCAGTAATTAATGTCGAAGAGGAACCAAAAAAAATTAAAGACATGTGGGCAACCCTCAGGCAAATCATAGGATCCAAGAAGAGGTTGTCGAACAGCCTGGCGTCGAAGTTCCCGTGCCACAAGAGCCTAGGAGATTGGTAGTCCAGAGAGGTCAAGATGCCGAGGATATCTTGCAATAAAGAATGCGTTATAATAATCCACCTGTCGAAAACAATCTTGCGGCCATGGTCGAAAGGATAATGGCGCAATATGGGGTAAATATGGGTTTACAAAGGCCTAATTATATTTCCATACTATCTGAATATATCCTACAACAGGAATTACCCCCAAGGTGGAAGATCCCCAAGTTTACTAAATTTTCAGGGGATACTAGTGAGTCCACCATAGAGCACATCACGCATTATTTGATAGAGGCAGGCGAAATAACCTAAAATGAGAACTTGAGGATAAAATATTTCCCAAGTTCCTTAACAAAAAATGCTTTTACTTGGTTTACATCCTTACCAGCAAATTCCATTCATACATGGACTCAATTTGAGAGGTTGTTCCATGAACAGTTCTACATGGGACAAACTAAAATAAGTCTAAAAGAATTAGCTAGTGTAAAAAGAAAATTCTCAGAGTCCATTGATGACTATCTCAATAGATTCAGATTGTTAAAGGCAAGATGTTTCACACAGGTGCCAGAGCAAGAACTTGTCGAAATGGCTGCGGGAGGTTTAGATTATTCAATAAGGAAGAAACTAGACACCCGGTACTTAAGAGATATGGCACAACTGGCAGATAGGGTAAGGCAAATTGAAAGGTTGAAAGATGAGAAATATAGGGCTAACAAAAGCAAAAAAGAAAAGGTAGCCTATGTAGGAATGTGTCAAAATGATGACTATGACGAAGACGAATCAATCATTTTCGACGAACAAGAAATTGACCTGGCAAAATTAAAACAAGGTCCCCCATATTCTAGCAAGATGTTAGCTCCGTCAAATGGGAATAATCCTATTGAAACAGATAAGAATAATAAATTCCCTAAAAGAACATACACGTTCGACGTCACCAAGTGTGACGAAATATTTGATCTATTGGTAAAAGATGGTCAACTAATAAAACCACCGGATGTAAAAGAACCCCCTATTGACCAACAGAAAAAGAGAGGTTTTTGTAAGTACCATAATTTTCTAGGTCATAAAACTTCTCAATGTTTCCTTTTCAGGGACCTAGTTCAAAATACAATCCAGGACGGAAGGCTGAAGTTTGGAGAGAAACCAAGACAACAAACAAGGGTTGAAGCTACCCATGTGCAAGTAGTGGAAGCTAATTATGTTGAGCCTTTCGACATGAATATGGTCGAGATAGAGAAATTGTCAGATCACAATTTTGATTTGATTGAAGCCACTGAAGGTTTCGACAACGTTGTCAACATCTCCACTCATATTTTACAAACCATTTCCAAACCAAAAGCAGTAAATTTTTCAAAGGGCTCCCGTGGAGTACCACAAACATTTTGGGTGCGTAAAACCTTCCCATTGTGTAACCTATCCCCTTACTTGTTTCTCTGTTGTGTTTCTTTAGCTTTTTGCTTTTAGATTCATTAGGATTTATTCACTCTTTTTTCCTTTTCCTCTTGGAATAAAATAAACGCGCGGTGGCGACTCTGTTTACTTTGAGTTAAGTTAACCAATAACTTACACTCATGTTTTTACCGCTACAACAGGCCTGCTTCGTGTCTATCCACGCATCTAAGCAAGACCATGTCAAAATTCCTCTTATAAAACACATTTCCATTCAGGAAGAAATTGCCTACCAATCTCCTCAAAGTCCTTTTATCTTTATCGGATGCCCCGAGTGGGTATTCTTGACTCTGAAGAAAACATTTAATATCATGATACCAAGGCTTGTCATCATGGACCTCTTCGACTGCAAACACATGAGCTGGTATTTTAAGTCGCATCACTCTGATCATGGGAACGTCATTCCATTGGTGCACCTTTATCATAGAAGCTATAGTTGCCAAAGCATCTGCCATCTGATTTTCATCACGAGGCACATAATGAAACTCAACTTTAGTGAAGAAAGTCGATATCCTCCTGGCATAATCTCTATAAGGGATCAAGTGAGGTTGATGAGTTACCTACTTAACCTTGATCTGATTGATTACTAAGGCAGAATCTCCGTACACATCGAGATGCTTAATTCTCAAATCAACAGCTTCCTCAAGACCCATAATACAGGCTTCATACTCAACTTCATTATTGGTACATGGGAAAGTCAACCTTGCAGCAAAAGGAATATTTGAATCATGGGGAGTAATCATCATTTCCCCGATTCCTCTTCCGCGTGCATTTACAGCACCATCAAAAACTAAACCCCATCGAGATCCAGGCTCCGGCCCTTCCTCAATCTTAGGTTCATCACAATCTTTCATTTTCAAAAACATCACATCCTCATCTGGAAAATCAAACTTGACAAGCTGGTAATCATCAATCGGTTGATGTGCCAAATGGTCAGCCAAGATACTACCTCTTATAGCTTTTTGAGCTCGGTACTCGATATTATATTCTGACAATAACATTTGCCAACGAGCAATCCTCTCAGTCAAAACAGTCTTTTCAAAGATATACTTGATTGGATCCATTTTAGAGATCAACCAAGTTGTATGATTCAACATATACTAGCGAAGACGCTTTGCAGCCCAAACTAAGGCACACCAAGTTTTTTCAAGCATGGAGTATCGAGACTCACAATCAGTGAATTTCTTACTCAAGTAGTAAATTACATATTCTTTTCTTCCAGATTCATCTTGTTGACCAAGCACACAACCCATGGAATCTTCCAACACAGTCAAGTACATAATCAACGATCTACCTTCCACCGGAGGAGACAAGATAGGAGGTTCAAGTAGATATTCTTTGATACTTTCGAACACTTTTTGATAGTCATCTGTCCAGACAGAACCTTGGTCTTTCCGAAGCAAATTTAAGATCGGAGCACATGTGGCAGACATGTGAGAGATAAACATCGAAACATAATTCAAACGGCCCAAGAAACATCTTACTTGCTTTTCAGTTCTTGGAGCAGGCATTTCCCGAATAGCTTTCACTTTATTAGGATCAACTTCAATGCATCTTTGGCTGACAATGAAACCTAACAACTTTCCAGAACGTACACCAAATGTGCACTTGTTCGGATTCAAACGAAGCTTAAACTTCCTTAGCCTCTGAAACAACTTCAGCAAATGTTCAACATGATCCTCTTCAGTCCTCGACTTAGCGATCATATCATCAACATACACCAAAATTTCATTGTGCATCATATAATGGAAAAGCGTTGTCATATCTCTTTGGTATGTCGCACCAGCATTCTTCAATCCAAAGGGCATCACTCTATAGCAAAATGTTCCTCATGGTGTAATAAATGTGGTATTTTCCTTGTCCTCGGGTGCCATCTTTATTTGATTATAACCGGAAAACTCGTCCATAAAGGAGAATACATCAAATTTATCCGTATTATCTACCAACACATCAATGTGTGGCAATGGAAAATCATCTTTTGGACTAGCTTTATTCAAATCTCTATAATCAACATACATTCGGACTTGTAGATGTCTAGAATTGGCAGAATTTTTGACCAACAAGAAATATTGAATTCAGTTCAGAATGTCCTATCAGATGTTGGGACATTATCAAACAGAGTATAAGAACTTATTTCAGGATATCTCACCAGATGTTGGGACATTGTGTAAATGACTTAAGTTCAGTTTTTCAGGATGTCCCAACAGATGTTGAGACATCTCAAACCTGCTACCAGAATTAATTAATGACTAACTGATCAGAGATATTTAAGGAGAGTTATCTGGAATTAATTAATGATGAATAAAAACAGAACAAGGCGCATCTGTAGGGAGTTGTATATTGAGGATTCAGATTAAAATAGAAGACCTAAATCACCTAGAATATAGGAAGTAACAAACCCTAAATTCAAGGTGGAAGCTGCATGCTTTTAGGACTGGATTAACCTACAGAAAGCCCAAATTACAAACACCTATTTAATCAACAGAAACTCATAGAATTGAGTACGAATTTCAGGAGACCAAATAGGGTGTTTATTGATTTAATAGCAGGTTGTTTTTATTGTACCACTTTATGAGCTTTTAAGCAAAAGTGCATTTGTGACTTGATTGAAACTGTGAAGTAAGATCAAGCTGTATTGTTTGAAGAATGTCATCAATTTTATTAAACTTGTAAACTTGATCACTGTGTGATTGAGGGGGAGTGAGTAGGGTACTCTTATCTAAGTTGTGTCTTAGGTAGAAATTGCATTGGGTAGTTATTAAGTGATAGATTAAACAGGGTGGTTTAAGTCTAGAATTAATATTACTTATAGTGGATTTCCTCCTGGCTTGGTAGCCTCCAGATGTAAGTGTGGTTATACACTGAACTGGGTTAACAAACTTCTGTGTTGTTTATTTTTCTTGCTATTTAAGTTTTGGTTAAATCTGTCAAGTGTTGGGACATCTCTTAGGACATCTCATACCTGATCACAGAATTTCAATTGGCATCAGAGCAGGCACCCTTCCTGTTTATTCTGGGTGAGATCTAGGGAATACAAATTCTGGAAACATGGACAGAGATATAGGATCAGTAAATAGACCACCTATTCTGGATGGATCTAATTATGACTACTGGAAACCAAGAATGATTGCATTCTTAAGATCACTTGACAACAGGGCCTGGAGAGCAGTCAACATTGGATGGGAACATCCTATCCAAGACACCAAAGATGGATCAAAAGTGTTGAAACCTGAAGAAGAATGGAGTAAGGAAGAAGAAGATTCAGCACTAGGCAACTCCAAGGCCTTAAATGCTCTATTCAATGGCATTGATAGAAACATCTTTAGACTTGTGCATCACTGTGAGCTAGCCAAAGATGTGTGGGATACTCTCAAAACAACTCATGAAGGAACATCAAAGGTAAAGATGTCAAGACTTCAACTTCTCACCACCAAGTTTGAAAATTTGAGAATGAAGGAAGATGAGACAGTTCATGAATTCTACATGAACATCTTAGAAGTAGCTAATACTTCTGGAGCTTTGGGAGAAAAGATGACTGATGAAAAACTTGTAAGAAAGATCCTCAGATCTTTGCCAAAAAGATTTGACATGAAAATCACAGCAATAGAAGAAGCTCAAGACATATGCACTATGAAAGTTGAAGAACTCATTGGTTCCCTTCAAACATTTGAGATGGGAATGAATGACACTAATGTTAAGAAGAACAAAAGCATAGCCTTGGTGACAAATACTGATGAAGAAGAAGATGATGAATCAGAAACTGGTAAAAGCTTATCAGACAACATTGCTATGCTTGGAAGATAATTCAAAAAGATTCTCAGAGGGATGGAAGGCAAATCCAATCCCAGTGGAAGATACACAAACTCTTCTGAGAACAAGAGACCTTATGATGCTAACAGAAGGTCAAATTATGCTGAAAAGACCAGTCAAGAAAAAGGAGTCAAATGCCATGGATGTGAAGGATATGGACACATCAGGAATGAATGTCCTACCTACTTAAAAAGGCAAAAGAAAGGACTTTCTGTGACCTGGTCTGATGAAGACTCAGGAGGTGATTCAGAAGAAGAATCAGCTAAGCATATCACTGCTTTAGCTGGACTATGTGAATCTGAAAGTGATTCCAGTGATGGAGAGCTTACTGCTAAAGAACTTGAGCAAGCCTACAAAGATCTGTACAAAAGAAGTATTGAAATATGCAGTGACGTTATAAAGCTAAAGAAGTTGAATGAGGCACTAGAAGATGAAAAAGCAAGTGATCAAGAGATCATTGACACCTTGAAAAGTGAAGTAAGTCTTCTCAACTCCAAATTGGAACACATGTCTAAATCTGTTAGAATGTTGAACAGCAGCTCAAATACACTGGATGTTATTCTCAACAACAATAAGCATTCAGGGGATAAAAGTGGACTGGGATTTAACAGAGTACATAAAGATGAAGCCAGCTCTAGCAAAACTACTTCAAAATCCATACAGTCAAACAAGATGTCCCAACAGATGCTTCAACATCAGGAAAAGAAAACAAAGTCAAACATAATGTTCCAACAGATGTCTCAACATTCTGAAAAGAACAAAATGAAGAAGAAGTATCAAAGATGGAGATGCCATCACTGTGGAAGATTTGGACATATCAAACCTCATTGTTATAAGCTGCATGGATATCCAAATCAGATGTATCAGCAACCTTCTAAGCAGAAAATAGAAGTTAACAAGAAAGTGCTGCATAGACATCAAAGAAATCAGCAACCTCCTAAGCAGAAGACAGAAGTCATCAAGAAGGTATGGAGACCAAAAACTAGCAATCAGGCTGATCAAAGCTACATACCCAAGAACAAGATCAACAATCAATCTTGGAGATCTGCTGATGAACAACACACAGGGCAGAGGCATCAAAAGAAATCTCAACTCAAATGGTCAAAGAAAAGTGCTGCATATATAGCACATACATCACTAAGAGTATCAGCTAAAGAAGACTGGTACTTTGACAGTGGATGTTCAAGGCACAAGACTGGATTGAAGAATCTGCTAGTAAACTTAAAGTCACATTCATCCAGGTATGTAACCTTTGGAGATGGAGCTAAAGGAGAAATCAATGGAGTTGGGACCTTGGACTGTCAAGATGTTCCAAGACTAGATGATGTGCTGCTAGTTAAAGGTTTAACTGCTAACCTGATCAGCATAAGTCAATTATGTGATCAAGGGTACAGTGTAAACTTTACCAAAACTGAATGCATAGTGACTAACAAAGAACAAGAGGTTGTCATGAAAGGAGCCAGATCTAAAGACAACTCTTACATGTGGGAATATCAAGACTTCAGTCTTACTTCAACCTGCTCCTTAGCTAAAGAAGAAGAAGTGAAACTATGGCACCAAAGGCTAGGTCATCTTCATTTCAGAGGCATAAAGAAAATAATATCTATGGATGCTGTAAGAGGTATTCCTAAACTGAAAATTGATGATGGCAAAATATGTGGTGAATGTCAAATAGGCAAGCAAACCAAGATGTCCCATCCAAAGCTCCAACATCTGACAACTTCCAAAGTTTTGGAACTATTGCATATGGATCTTATGGGACCTATGCAGGTTGAAAGTCTTGGTGGCAAGAGGTATGCCTATGTGGTGGTTGATGACTTTTCCAGGTATACATGGATAAATTTTATCAAAGAAAAGTCTGATGTATTTGATGTATTCAAAGACTTATGCCAAAGAATACAAAGGGAAAAAGCCAGCTGTGTGATCAGAATAAGAAGTGATCATGGAAAAGAATTTGAGAATCAAAAGTTCTTAGATTTCTGTTCTTCAGAAGGAATCAATCATGAATATTCTTCACCAATCACTCCTCAACAGAATGAGATTGTTGAGAGGAAGAATAGAACTATTCAAGAATCAGCAAGAGCTATGATCCATGCTAACAAGTTACCTTTGTACTTCTGGGCTGAAGCTATGAACACAGCTTGTTACATCCACAACAGAGTTACTCTAAGAAAAGGAACTTTGTCCACAATCTATGAAGTCTGGAAGGGCAGAAAACCCACAGTTAAGTACTTCCATGTGTTTGGAAGTAACTGTTATATTCTGGCAGATAGGGAGCAAAGAAGAAAAATGGATCCTAAAAGTGATGAAGGGATTTTTCTTGGATACTCTATAAACAGCAGAGCATATAGAGTATTTAATTCTAGAACCAAGGTTATCATGGAGTCTATAAATGTGATAATTGATTATGCTCCTACAGATGTCCCAGAAGATGTTGGAACATCTGCTGATATCAAGATTGAAGCTGAAGAAAAGAGTGATCATTATGACTTCACTCAAACTGATGCAAGGACAGAACAATCCAGCAAACCTCCATCCATCAGAATACAGAAGGATCATCCCAAAGATTTGATAATTGGTGATCCCAACAGAGGTGTGAGCACTAGATCAAGAGAAGTGATTTCAGGTTCTTGTTTTGTTTCTAAAATAGAACCTAAAAACATCAAGGAAGCTCTTATTGATGAATACTGGATTTGTGCTATGCAAGAGGAATTAGGTCAATTCACAGGGAATGAAGTGTGGAATCTTGTTCCTAGACCTGATGACATAAATGTGATTGGAACAAAATGGGTGTATAAGAACAAGTCAAATGAACAAGGAGTTGTTACAAAGAACAAAGCTAGACTTGTAGCTCAAGGATACACTCAAATTGAAGGAGTAGACTTTGATGAAACCTTTGCACCAGTAGCAAGGCTTGAATCAATCAGACTACTTTTGGGAATTGCTTGTATCTTAAAGTTCAAGCTATTTCAAATGGATGTGAAAAGTGCTTTTTTAAATGGCTATCTTAATGAAGAAGTATATGTAGAACAGCCTAAAGGATTTGTTGATCCAAGCTGTCCCAATCATGTATACAAACTAAAGAAGGCTCTTTATGGTCTGAAGCAAGCTCCAAGGGCTTGGTATGAAAAATTAACTACTTTTCTTATCAAGCAAGGGTACAGGAAAGGTGGAATTGACAAAACCTTGTTTGTTAAAGATGAAGAAGGAAATGTCATGATTGCTCAAATATATGTTGATGACATTGTCTTTGGTGGGATGTATGACAGGATGGTCAAACATTTTGTCAAGCAGATGGAATCTGAATTTGAAATGAGCCTAGTAGGAGAGTTAACCTACTTTCTTGGTCTGCAAATAAAGCAAATGGAAGACTCAATGTTCATTTCCCAAAGCAAGTATACCAAGAACATAGTCAAGAAATTTGGAATGGAAAATGCTACTCATAAGAGAACTCCTGCTCCCACACATTTAAAGCTGACTAAAGATAAAAAGGGTGAGAATGTAGATCAAAGCTTATACAGAAGCATGATTGGAAGCTTGTTATACTTGACTGCTAGCAGACCAGACATAGCATTTGCAGTAGGTGTATGTGCAAGATATCAAGCTGATCCAAAAGTCAGTCATCTCAATCAAGTCAAGAGAATTCTTAAATATGTTAATGGTACTTGTGACTATGGCATAATGTACTTTCATGGATGCAAACCAATTCTCACTGGCTTCTGTGATGCTGATTGGGCTGGAAGTGCTGATGACAGAAAAAGCACTTCAGGAGGATGCTTATTTCTAGGAAACAATTTGATTTCTTGGTTCAGTAAGAAACAAAATTGTGTATCCTTATCTACAGCTGAAGCTGAATATATAGCAGCTGGAAGAAGTTGTTCTCAGTTGGTTTGGATGAAGCAAATGCTCACTGAGTACAATGTCCCACAGGATGTCATGACATTGTACTGTGACGACTTAAGTGCAATCAACATATCAAAGAATCCTATCCAACATAGCAGGACCAAGCATATTGATATCAGACATCATTTCATCAGAGATCTTGTAGAAGAAAAGGTGATTTCATTGGAACATGTAGCTACAAATCTGCAGTTGGCTGATATCTTTACCAAAGCATTGGATGCTACACAATTTGAGAACTTAAGGGGCAAACTGGGAATCTGTTTATGTGAGATTTAGCAGTTAATGAAATGTGCCAACATGTCATATGACATTGTATGGCATAAGTTCCAGATGGCAACACCAGTCTGGTCAAGAACCTTGGGTATTCCATTACTAATAATTTGCAATGTAACGGCTACTTATTTAGTAACAGCTTATAATCAGCTATCAAGATTCTCATCATACTATCAAAAGCGAATCACATTATCTAGCTGTTCTTCTGAAATCATCAACCCTAAAACTCTTCATCCATCTTCTTTGACAATGTCTCAAAACCCTAGCACTCCTGAAGAAGTTCTCAACAAAGAAGATGTAGTTCATGCAACTCCCATCTCTGTGGTACCAATGAAATCAACCCCATTGGACGAAATCAGAGGAAGTGCTCCTCATGCTAAAAAGCCAAGAACTCCAAAAAGAGCAAAAGATCAAGTCTGCAGCAAATCCAAAGGCATTCCTTCACCAGCTAACATGCCTCCAAAATCTTCTGAATATGTGGATGCTTCCATCAAGGAGATAGTTAACAAGATTCTTTTTGAACAGAGAATGGTTAGTGGGATTTCTATTCCTATGAACACCATACCTGCCCCTCAAGAAGAACAAACTCAAGCTGCAAAGGACACTCCTGCTCAACAGGATGTCCCAATAGATGTTGGAACATCTGAGGATGAGAAAAAGACCTCATCTGATGCTGTTATTGAACCAACTGAGGACCAGAAAAAGGCCTCAAATGAAAGTGATGAAGAAGAATCTGAGGATCAGACCAAAGCCTCAACTGAAGAGCATATCTCTGCTGATCATCCAGCTGAAGAGGAGACTGCTCAATCCCCTCCTGTGGTGAACCTAGAGCAGGATTATGATACAGAGATCATTGCCTCTGTAAGACCTAGCATAGCCAAAAGGCTCAGGTCTAGGAAAGGAAAGATGCAAGCAGATCTTGAAATTCCTGAGAAGAAGAAAGCTACCCCAAAGAAAGACAAAGCTAAAGCTGTCTTTGATCCAACAAAACAATGGAGTAAAGTCCAAACCCAGAAGAGGAAAGCTGTCACCCCATCAGACTCAGATGTTGAATCAGATGTCCCAACATCTCTTCCAAAGAAGAAACCAGCACCATCTAGGGCTTCAACTGCTGTTCCAGAAGCTCCCTTGGACAACATCTCATTTCATCATGTTTCAAGTGTAAACAGATGGAAGTTTGTGTACCAAAGAAGGGTTGCCCTTGAAAGAGAGCTGAGCAGTAATGCACTTGAGTGCACTGAACTGATTGATCTCATCTCTGCTGCAGGCCTCTTCAAAACAGTCTCCAATCTCTCTCCCTGCTATGAACTTCTTGTCAAAGAATTCATTGTCAATCTTCAGGAAGATTGTGCCAATGGTAAGTCTTCTGAATTTAGAAAAGTCTTTGTTAGAGGTAGGTGTGTAGAGTTCTCTCCTCAGATCATCAACCAATACCTTGGAAGAGAAACAGATGGACCAAATGAGCTAGGAAAGACTGATAACCAAGTCTGCAAGGTTATCACTGCAAACCAGGTCAAGGCATGGCCAGTTAAAGGAAAGCTCTCAGTGAGCATGCTGACAAGAAAATATGCCATGCTGAACAGGATTGGTACAGCAAACTGGGTGCCTACCAATCACACATCTTCAATATCCACTGGCCTGGCCAGGTTTATTTTTGCTGTGGGCACTCAGACTAAGCTGGATTATGGTGCCTACATATTTGATCAGACTTTGAAGCATGCTAGCTCTTCTGCAACAAAGCTGCCAATAGTTTTTCCCTCCTTGCTGTGTGGTATAGTGCTAAGTCAATACCCTGGGATCCTCACTGAGAAGGACACAGTCTGCAAAAGAGAAAGCCCTCTGGCTTTTCATTACAAACTGTTCCTAAGTCATCATGCAACAGATGTTGAAGCACCCTCTGGGACATCTGCAGGTCCTTCAACTGCCAAGACTCCAATCTCTAAGGCTGCATTGATTGCTGAACTAAAGAGCACCTGCAAAGAACTTGAAGCAAGGAAGCTGAAACTTGAAGAAATCATCCAAAGGCTGGAAAGTGAAGGTGATCAGAAAGCTGATTCTGATGAAGAAACTGAGGATGATGAAGAAACTGAGGATGATGAAGAAACTGAAGATGATGAGTCTGAGTGATTATCTGTATGTGAGGACAAATGTAATGACAGCTGCATTGTATTTCTGGATTAGTCTTTGGCCCCATAATTTGTGTCTAACAAGGGGGAGAACAACAACAACAAAATGTATTGCTGTTTAATTATGAATGAAAAATCTGTTTGTTTGTTTCTGAACTGAATCAGTGTGTTTTGATAAATATTTCTGTTGCAACAAGACTGGATACATATATGTTTGAGGGGGAGTAATCTCAAATATGAATCAACAGAAAAGTAATGTGATACTCTGATAAAATGAACTTCTGCTGCACTCTGAAAACCAGAAAAGATGTTAGCCAAAAATTAGCCAAAGGGGGAGTTTGTAGATGTCTAGAATTGGCAGAATTTTTGACCAACAAGAAATATTGAATTCAGTTCAGAATGTCCTATCAGATGTTGGGACATTATCAAACAGAGTATAAGAACTTATTTCAGGATGTCTCACCAGATGTTGGGACATTGTGTAAATGACTTAAGTTCAGTTTTTCAGGATGTCCCAACAGATGTTGAGACATCTCAAACCTGCTACCAGAATTAATTAATGACTAACTGATCAGAGATATTTAAGGAGAGTTATCTGGAATTAATTAATGATGAATAAAAACAGAACAAGGCGCATCTGTAGGGAGTTATATATTGAGGATTCAGATTAAAACAGAAGACCTAAATCACCTAGAATATAGGAAGTAACAAACCCTAAATTCAAGGTGGAAGCTGCATGCTTTTAGGACTGGATTAACCTACAGAAAGCCCAAATTACAAACACCTATTTAATCAACAGAAACTCATAGAATTGAGTACGAATTTCAGGAGACCAAATAGGGTGTTTATTGATTTAATAGCAGGTTGTTTTTATTGTACCACTTTATGAGCTTTTAAGCAAAAGTGCATTTGTGACTTGATTGAAACTGTGAAGTAAGATCAAGCTGTATTGTTTGAAGAATGTCTTCAATTTTATTAAACTTGTAAACTTGATCACTGTGTGATTGAGGGGGAGTGAGTAGGGTACTCTTATCTAAGTTGTGTCTTAGGTAGAAATTGCATTGGGTAGTTATTAAGTGATAGATTAAACAAGGTGGTTTAAGTCTAGAATTAATATTACTTATAGTGGATTTCCTCCTGGCTTGGTAGCCTCCAGATGTAAGTGTGGTTATACACTGAACTGGGTTAACAAACTTCTGTGTTGTTTATTTTTCTTGCTATTTAAGTTTTGGTTAAATCTGTCAAGTGTTGGGACATCTCTTAGGACATCTCATACCTGATCACAGAATTTCAGGACTTTTTCGTCTTTCTTCGGAACAGGCACAATATTGGCCACCCATTGAGGATAATTAGATGTCACAAGAAAACCTGCATCAATCTGCTTTTGAACCCCCTCTTTGATCTTTACTGCCATATCAGGATGAGTTCTTCTTAACTTTTGCTTCACAGGTGGACATTCAGGCTTCAGCGACAATCTATGCTCCACAATATCGGTATCAAGACCTGGCATGTCCTGATAAGACAGAGCAAATACATCAATATATTCTCTAAGAAGCTCTACCATTCTCTTCTTAACTTTAGGACCAAGCAATGATCCAATCTTGACTTCTTTCTTATCATCTTCAGAACCCAAGTTGACCATATCTATAGACTCTCCATGAGGCTGAATAACATTTTCCTCGTGCTCAAGCAACCGAGAAATCTCATCAGGAATCTCTTCAACATCCTCTTCCTCAGCTTCGAACACAGGGAATTCAAAGTTGGGAGTGGGCATAGGATCATTGTTTTCAATGGGTTTATCAATCAATCTGCACATGATTTTATTAGAGTATGAACAAAAAGTACAAACATTATGCAGATAAACAATGATTATTTTTATTTTGGGTTTTTTATGTTACCATTTTTCAGAATAAAGTAAAAAGTAAAAACACATATGGAAATAACAAAATAACATTTTATTGATGATGATAAAGTTTGAAACAAAGCCCGACAAACATCACTTTCACCTTGGGCAGAGTGAAATGATTTTTTGAAAGAAAATAAAACAAATTACTTTGAAGCATGAACAATAGAATGAACATCAACAAAAATCCAGTTCTTACAAATCTTTATGTGCGTAACAAAGTCAGGCATTTCTTCATCTTCATCATCTTCAATGATGGCAGCAGCAGAATGATCGTTGATAAACCCAGCACTTCAGAACCCTTCCTGAATAGTCTTCGGGTCATTGAGAGCCACACCTGGTAAAAAACCAATACTAAATCCTTCTTTGTTGTTAACAACATCAATAACTCGTCCCCAGCCATCAGATCGGCCAGTTTCAAGCACACGCAGAGCATCCTTGAGAGAAGACATAGGCATGACATTCTTCTTAGCAGCATTATCAACAACCGAAAGAGCCTGGAATGAAGTTCCCACCTCTTCTTCAGCATCAATATAGGAGAAAGATGACAAATTGCTCACTATCATCATCTGTTCACTGCCAATAGTCACTAACTTCCCATCTTTCACAAACTTCAACTTCTGATGGAGAGTAGATGTCACAGCTCCTGCCTCATGAATCCAGGGTCTTCTAAGGAGACAACTGTAAGCGGGACATATATCCATTACTTGAAAAGTAATCTGGAATATAAACAGTCCAATTAGAATAGGAAGATCAACTTCACCAATCACAGTCTTCTTTGATCCGTCAAAAACTTTCACAATAATCCCACTATGCCTCATGGGAGAACCATAGTACGCAAGGCTTGACAAAGTCGATTTCGGCATCACATTCATAGAAGATTCGATATCAACCAACACCTTAGACATAGCATCTTCATGACAATTCACTGAAATATGCCAAGCCAAGTTATGGTTCCTTCCTTCTTCGGGAAAGTCATCATTACAGAAACTCAGATTGTTGCATGATGTGATATTAGCCACAATACTATCAAACTGATCAACAGTCACATCATGATCAACATAAGCTTGATCAAGAATCTTCTGCAAAGACTGCTTATGAGCCTCAGAGCACATCAAAAGTGATAAACCTGATATCTTTGATGGAGTATGCAACAACTGCTCAGTAATGTTGTACTCACTTTTCTTTATCAGTTTCAACACCTCATCTTCACTATCTTTCAAAATGGAATCACCAGGTTGACCTGATTGGGCAACAACATTCCCAATCTGTTTATTCAAATCTTCATCTCTCTTTGGAGGATCCGAAACATAAACTCTACCACTTCGAGTATCTTTTGTCTCATCAACAATACTAACCACAAACTTTGGAGAAGGAATAGGAACTTCCTTACAATTTTCTATCATCATAGAATTATACCGGTACATAACAGCTTTATCAGACTCATATGGCATTGGACAAGGCAAATTGATCACCAAGGGAGTAACAACAAATTTGTGGCTATCAAAAGAAATAACCACTTTCTCGGGAACAACCTTCTCAGGAATATTGAACTGAGTTACAATAACATTCACTTCACTGTCATACTCATATCTTTTCGTTGTCACTTCAATCAACTTATCGTCCATTATCTTTTGAATGTCTCTCTTAACAATCACGCAACCACGAGGGTTCACCGAGAAAATGCAACAACCAGCATAATCGTGATTAATATCGTAATATTCACTTAAGAAAGCATGCATCTCAACCAAAGACCTTCGAATATGGCAGACCTCATAAATTTTGAACAAACCAGGACAACCATCAACCATGTTCACAAATGCATTACCATGATTCGGAAGCAGATTTGTCTTTACATTTGGATTAACATCATTGAAAGACAGAACATTGCTCCTTATCAATTTTTTCACTTCAAACTTCAACGGATAACAATTCTCAATATCGTGCCCCGGGGCACCTTGATTAAAAGCACAGTGAGTTTCTGGCTTATACCACCATGGGATAGACTCTAGAACTAGAGGTGGAGAACGTGTTTGCACAAGATTATTTCCGATCAGAGATGGAAATAAATCTGCATATAACATCAGAATGGGTTTAAAATTAAGCTTAGCACGACCCTGTTGATTTCCACTCTGTTGCACAGAAGGTTGTTGATAACGAGACTGATATTTTGGAGTTGTCGGCACAACTAGAGTCACATTAATCATTGGAGTTACAGAAGTTACATGCTGCTGATGACGATGATTCTCACGACCACAAGGTCTTATGTAACTTTCACGAGACACAATGTTAGTCTCAACTTCTTTCTTCTTACCAAAGTTGAACCTCTTAGAACTTGAGCCAATACTAGTCCCTTTGCTCAACCGTCCCTCACGGACACCTTCTTTTAAACGCATCCCCATACTCAACATTTCAGTGAAGTCAGAAGGAGCAATTGCAATCATCTTCTCATAGTATAAAGAACCTAAAGTCTTCAAAAAGATCTTCGTCATCTCTTTCTCTTCCAGAGGAGGAACAATTTGTGCTACTAGCTCGCGCCATCTCTGGGCATACTCTTTGAAAGTTTCTTTATCCTTCTGGGACATAACACGAAGCTAATCTCTCTTTGGTGCCTTATCAACATTATACTTGTATTTTCTAACAAAATCTTCTCCCAAATCATTGAAAGTATGTATTTGGATACTATCCAAGCTCATGTACCATCTCATGGCTGCACCAGTTAAACTATCTTGGAAATAATGAATCCGCAATTGATCATTGTCTGTCTGAGCAAACATCTTCCTAGTATACATAGTCAGATGACTCAGAGGACAAGTGTTGCCCTTATACTTCTCAAACTCAGGCAACCTGAACTTATATGGAACCTTGACATTAGGAACCAGACAGAGATCATAAGCATCTTTACCAAACAAATATTTGTGCTTCAAGGCTCTCATATCTCTCTATAACTCAACAAAACAACCTTGAAAATCATCAAGTCTTTCAGTCACACCAACGCCTTCACTGGGCTCAGCATGGTAAATCACTTCATCATGGTGCGGAGCAGTGTGCATCATTGGCGGTGTAGTAGTCATTACTGGCTGAAGAGTAGTAAATGCATCAGTCTCAGTAGGAGGAGGATGATAACCAGTAGGAGTAAAATTAGCCGGCATATCCCACGGTATACCAGGAGGCATGCGGTAGTGAGGAGAAATGACAACTTCGGCAGGGGCCGATGCAGTGACAATCTCAGAGATGACAGTGTGTTGTATCAGAGAATTAAGAGGATGGGGTGGCTGATTCTGAGCAGCCACCAAGCTTTCCATCATGGCAGTAACTCTTTCCAAGCTATCCTTAAAATAAGCAACTTCCTCACGCAACTTGTGATTCTCTTGTTGTAAGGCTTCCGACATCTTCTTCCGATCAGCTCGAGTATCAACTGTGTGAGTCAGTTTGACAGGGGAACTAAATGAATACCAAGAAACAACATAAGAACCCTGGAGAACACTCAAAAAGAAATACAATGCGGGCATGATGCATGGTATGCATATGCAAATGCAAAGATTTTAAAGGACTATAAGATAAATTGAAATATTTAAAAAGAAACACATTTTGAGGTACTTAAAACTCATTCTTATTAAAATCAAAGTCCGGATTACAAGTAAAGTACAAGTCTCAACAATCCTAATACATGAGAGAAAAGTAAACTAGGCCTAGGGGATCACATCTGAAGAAGATCCAAATCCCGGCTGGTACTTCATGTGAATCCTCTTAATCTCGTTCTTGTACCGATTCTCCATGTCTTCCTTATCCTTCACCAACTGGTCAACAATGGCCTTCTAAGCACCGGATGTAAGAGGAATGGTAGATGGAGTACTAGAGGAAAATAAATCCTCTTGTGGCCTCTTCATAACACGCCGCTCAAGTAACTCAATAAGATCATCTTTCTCTTTCAATTGCTCTTGCATCGTCGTCTTCTCAAGTAGCCATTCTTCTTTTTCTCTCTTCATCTTGTCCAACTCTTATTGAAGACCAACTTTCTCATCAACGTGAGGAAGAAAAGCGGACAATGGTAGTATAGGGTACAAAGGCTCCTCAAGTGGATAAGGCATCTTGAGCTTAGAAGCCCTAGATTGAACCCACTGGATGTAACACTCGGAGGGAGCAAGGTGTTGTCTTCCCAATTGACCCTTCTCTTTCCGATGAACCGCATGCCAAGAATGAGCAATCTTTTTCTTCATTTCTACATGATATGCACCATTAAGAAAGAAGAAACTGGATAATGAAAGGTTGCTTGGTATGTCCTTCAAGGAATATTCCAACTGTCGCTTAGCAAGAATAGGGTTGTAACTAATTCCTCCTCGTTTACCCAAAAGAGGTACATTAGGAAACTCTCCACAACTGTCAATAAGCACTCCAGTATCATAATAGAAACAATACCAAGTCATATCCATATGAGAAAGAGACATAATCCTTTGAGACCATCTTCGCTTCTCTCTATTATCTTTGAAAACATCGGACTTTGGTAGGTGCGAAATAAACCACCTATAGAGAAGAGGCACGCAACACACAATCTCTCCATCACCTTTGGAGGTCCTATAATGAAAGGTATGATACATGTCTCCAAGCAAAGTAGGTATCGGATTTCTCTTCAAGAAAATCTGAATGGCACTCTCGTCGACAATACCATCTAAGTTAGGAAACAAAACAATCCCATAAATGAGCAAAGCAAGAATAGTCTCAAATGCATCCTTATGACCCGAAGTAAGAGAAGTAAAAACTTTCCCCATCAAGAACTTAGCATTAATACCTTATTGTTGCTCCCAGGATTTTCATCCTAGTACAAACGCGAAAGTGGCGCAGAAAAAATAGAGTCGCCAGCCAGACATTTTTATCCCGAAAGATTGGGAAAGGTAATGCTGCACAAACCCGAGGAAGAAGGAAAGGACGAGGCCTTGCGAACCAAAGATCTAGGTTCGGGAGTCAGTTACGACCTGGGAATGTATTAGCACCCCAGACCGTCTGCCGTACCCGACGGGATCCACGTTTGTTTGTTTGTTTCAAAGGGTAAAAGAATATAACTGCTGTTGGAACTGGAATGGAATGAGAAAGGGAAAAAGAGATCGGAAAAAAGAGGGAAATGTAGGGAAAATAAAGAATGTGCTCGAACGGGCCCTACCCCGCTGCCTACGTACCTCATCGGGAAAATGAGGATCAGAGTCGACGTAGTTCGCCTAACTAAGGCGTGAACTATTTTTGTGTTTTTTAGGATGACATTGTCATAGCTCTAGCTCAAGTGTTACCGGCTCTGACACGAGGGTGTTTACCGTATCGCTGTTTGAACTATCGAGGCAAGTCACATTCGTCCGCAAAGCGTAGGAGATGAGAAGAGAAAACGCGATGTCTTTGTTTGTTGTCTTTTATGAGAAGTGTTTTTAGTTTATTGTTTATGAAAGTAGCCTCATTATTAGACTTGTGCGCCATGCTAGACAAGCTCACACTATTACAAGATGGAATGAATATGAGTTCCCCATAGAATAAGGCTATACACAAAAGGCTATTTCAATCCTTTATTACATGTCTTTTGAATTTTCTGTTTGGAGATTAAAGAAGAAGACTCAAGTCGGAAAAAGGCAAAAACTAAGGGGGACTAAGACACAACCCTAAGTTATTCATTCAATGGATTCCCTATGGTTAATGCGGTTTCTAATCCTAATTAGCAAAAGGAAAATAAAAAGGAATAGAATGCAACTTACTTCCTAAGGAAGTTAAGTTGATTCTAAAGAACAAAGGGGAATCTTACCAAACACAAACATGAAAGGTCAAGGAAATAAATGCATAAAGAAATGCATAAAATAATTAAAAGGATAAGGTGTAAGGAAACATACCTCAACCTCCCTACAAAACAAGGGTTAGTGGTGTACATTTAATAAAAAGGAATGAGGTAAACACATACCAAATAATTCCCAAGACAACTTGGATCTAAACTAGACTCAATCTTAAGTTTAAGGGGGCCTACATTATGTTAAACTAGAATTCAACAACTATTTACAGCACTCAAACACACAATCAGTTATGAAAGACAACACACAATACAAACATCATACTACAACTATCAAACAGTATGAAAGTAGGTGTAAAAAGTCACAAACAACATGAATTACACAACAACCAACATACATTTTACAGCTCCTATATGCAGAGACAACTATGAAATGTAAAATGCAGCTTTGATTATTTTCATTTTTTATGCACAGATTCAATCATGAAATGCTCAATTAACATGAAAATATAATATGAATATGGATCAAGCACATAATTGAATGTCATGATTATTTTTTAGGGATTATGCAAGAATGCACCACATGATTTGTTATGCAATAAGTATGCAAAATATGGCACATGAACATGGCATATGAACATTGATCATGAATATGCAATCATGATACATCAACAAGAATGCCAAGCTTAATGCAAAATTCAGAATTGAATTGATGTAAATGATGTGATCAAACATGCAACCAAATGCACATACATACATGGTTATGTTAAATGCAACATATACATTGATACAATGAGATGCAAATGAGTTAATGAAACATGCGAAAGATGCAAAAACAGAATGCAACATGATTATTTACATGACAAAAGGTGCATGGACATAGCAACAATATGCAATAAGCCATTTCATGCATAAACTAACACATAAACACAAAATATGCAAAATGGACGGAAGCATGTCGAAACGACTCGAAATGGAGGAATGAGATGTCGAAACTAAACTTGAAAATTCCCTAAAATCAGAACCTATCAATCTATGGTGGTAAATGGGGAAGTAATGCCAAAGAAAGAGGGGAAAAACACTTCTTGCAATCGACTTATTTCCTAAAGCTCCTAATGCAACTACTATCTAGTGAGCACAAATTTTACATCTAAAATCCATGATCTAAACCTTAATGGCACCTAGGATAAGCTATAATTCTAACTAAGAACAAACAAAGTGATCAAATCGTAATCAAGACGAAATTAAACGGTCAAGCGCATACACAACGATAAACATACGAAGAATGCCATCATGGCGAGATGAAGGGAATAAGTTAAATCAAGAAGCAGATTTTGATCACCAACCTACGAAGCAGAGGATTGCTTCGGTGAGTGTTGCGATGTAGATCGAAACGCAAATGGAGAAGAAAACCGGAGAGTCGAAGCTTCGATCCGCGAACGCGCAACATAAATGCGGTTGATGATGCTTCTTGATGACACTTGAGCAATAACCTCCAATAAGCTCAAAACTCTTCCAAAATCATAATTGATTCTTCAAATAAGCTTCACAATGAGATGATTAATGGAGGTTTTAGCTTCAAGTTCTTCAAATTCCAATGAAGAATTTGAAGAACTTCTTATGAAGCTTTGGTAAGAGGTTGAAAATGATGGAAACGTTTGGCAGAAGAATGAAAGAGATGAAGTTAAAATGAAGAAGAATAGTGAAAAAAATAATGGGCGAGAGCCTTTGCTTTGGGATGGTTTAGGTTTATATAATGTGTAGGTTTGGCATGAGGTTTAGGAATGGAGGTTGCTTAGGAGTTAGACTAGGTTTGAAGTTGGTTAGGATTCTAGAGAGTTCTATAGTATTCTTTGGAATATTCCTTGGAAGGTTGTAGAAGACTCTAGAGTGTGGTAGAGTAATCCAAAAGAAGAGTGTGGAACAAATGTGAAGAGTGTGGAACAAGGCAAAGGAAAGGAAAGAAAAAAATGGATGAGAAAAAACTGGAAAAAAAACATCAAAAACAGCTTATGTATCGATACATAACATGTATGCATCGATGCATACTGAAGCATTGGCAATTCCAGCAAGAAAAATCAACTATGCATCGATACATAACACGGATGCACCGATACATGTCAGTTTTTTAACTGATATGTATCGATACATGGCTGTATGCATCGATGCATACTGAAGTTTTTAACAATAATGCATCGATACATCCTTCGTATGTATCGATACATAGTCCCTTTTCAGAAACACAAAAGAGCATGTATCGATACATAGTCTCAAAAAAATGTTTTTTCTTGATTTTTCCATCCCTTCTTGATCCAACTTGGTCCATAAGACTCTTGTAATCATACTTCCATGATTTTGAACCCAAAAAGTCATGATTTAACCTTCCTTTTGCACCATATTTGAGAAATTTTTTGGACCTTTTATTGCCTCCGAGTAGTCATTCACTATCTAAGTCATTAATCACAAACCCATGCCCTTGACTATGATGCCATGCTTGGATTATACTATGAATTTTATGCTGCGAAATGATATGCGGATCATGAAAATGAGAGGGCAAATTTTGGGGTATTACACATAGACATTCCCTTTCGGAAGAAACTTCCCATTAAGATTGGACTCTTTGAGAAAAAAGGTTTTGACGATAACTTTGGTCGTAAGCTCCTTCTCTAAACCACTGAAAAGCAATTCCTTGTCCAAAATAGGTAAACCCATCCAATGAGAGTACTCCTCCAAAGTCAGCACAAGCTGATAATCAGGAAAGGTGAAACAATGATGCAACAAATTATAAAACTAAGCCAAGGTAGGGAGAATCCCCTCAGGTACATCAGTATCCAAAATTAACAAGAGCTTTCCATAACATTTTCGGAACTCCTGGGTGTCAACCACCAAAGCTCCTAGCTTTCTTAGCTCTACTAGATTAGGATTCTTGAAGTTGTACTTCTTTGTGTTCCTTCTTTCAACATTCATAACCATAGACATCTAAAATTTTGCAAAACTTCCTTATGAGTCCCTTGAAGTATAAAAAACAATGCACATGAATGCATGAGTACATGTATGCAACAACCACAAACAAGATCACACAAAGCACACGGGTCTAGGTTCCGAGTCACGAGCATGAAGTCAAGGTAACAGAATACCAACCCATACAGGTAAGTACTAAGGTTTTGTCTTCATTCTACCTGCAGAAAACCAAAAGGGTGCTAACAGAGGTAGATTCTAACCCAGAGTTAAAAACCATCTTTAGAATATTATCGGTATGTTGGATTACTTCCCAACCGATGACATTCTTAAAATAGACCTCGTCCGAGTGTAGTATCGCGTGACAACCACCTTAGGCTTACACATGGATGGTTTCCGCACTACGTTCCTAAATTGGCTTGGATGGGTTAAGGGTTCTACAGTCCTCAGTATGATCAACTCAAGGTCGGAAAATAATGCCACATATGATTACTCATCATGACATTGATAAACCAAGAGACCCTAACTGAGTGGAGATTATCAAATTGATATAGCTTTGGACCACTCCATCGCTTATCGCTTCGAATATCGTCGTCCTATCATAAGTTTAACTCAGATCCGGGTTAGAATCTATCTCACTCACAGAGGATCACCAAAACCGAAACAAAACAAACAAATAACAAACAAATCAAACCAAACCAGTAAATAAATCAAAGTAGGCCGGATCCACTTAGTGATTACTCCCCAGCAGAGTCGCCACTTTTATGTAGCGGTAAAATCATGAGTGTAAGCTATTGGTTAACTTAACTCAAAGTAAACAGAGTTGCCACTGCGCTATATTTTTATTCCAAGAGGAAAAAGAAAAAGGAGCGAATAAATCCTAATGAATCTAAAAGCAGAAAGCTAAAGAAACACAACAGAGAAACAAGTAAGGGGATAGGTTACACAATGGGAAGGTTTTACGCACCCAAAATGTCTATGGTACTCCACATGAGCCCTTTGAAAAATTTACTACTTTTTGTTTGAAAGAGGTTTGTTAAATTTATACTTTTGTGTTTAGAGAGGTTTACCACCTCATGTTTACGTACCCACAAAGTGCAATGCGAGATTAAAACCCCGTAGTTCGTGGTACAAATAGTGAAAATGGTTGGTTGTGATTGATTTTATTAAGTGAAGAGAATTTGTCATCTTCAAGTGGATGGCCAAACAAACTACCATGAGAATGAATACATGGCCTCGTACATGATTATAGGGAGGGCGTCAACTCAGATAAAATCAACGAGTATGCCACTAAATCCCCACAAATGACAAGAGACTCAATTACATCAAACTACAACCATGGAGATTGAAAGACTTGCACCCGACTAAAGAATAATGACTCATAATCGACACTCTTTTTTTAAGAAAATAAACACAAGTGCACAAAGGCACAAAACAACTTGAATGAGTTTGATTATTTTTATTTTTGAATTAAGGTCAACATGATTAGATTCATTGATTTTAAAAATAAAAATAAAAATAAAAAGGGTAAAACTCCACTTGACAAAGTCATGGTTTTGTTTATTAAAAAGGTGATAATTTAAAAAGAAGGAATCCTTTGAAAAGGGAGAAGATTTTGAAAATTAAAGAAGGGGGAGATGAAGGGACTATCCTAAAAAAGAAAATAAGGAGATAAGGGAAGAAAGATCTAACCAAACTTGATGATACTTAAAATTATGAGCATAAGAGTTTCATCCTTATAAGCTAGCAAATGACCAAATAAAAGCAAATTCCAACTTCATGAAGATCAAAGCAAGGGAGGGGGATCCTAAAATCTAAGTCCAAAATCTTCATTCCAATGCCAAGGATAGTAACCAAAAAGTCCACAAATTAAAGTCACAAGTTTTTTAGAAATTTAATCCTTTATTATTATTTTTTGTGTCCAAATGGACAAAAGGGAAAATCAACATAACAAAAATAAGAACAAATAATAAACATGATAATGGATGAATAAAGCATAGTAAAGCAAAATAAAATAAAAGCAAATAAAAGTGAAAGAATTTAAATGTTAGTAGCAAAAGAAATTAAAGTGCGAGAAACTAAAATATTAATAATAATAATAATAATAATAATAATAATAATATAATAATATTTACATAAGAATGGTATGGTGAACTTAATCAACCACAACCAAAAGAGTAACCAAAACCGAAAGGCAACCGGATCCACTTAGCATCTTACACTATAGCGATTAATCGAGGCAAACCGAATCGAATTCAATGAAATTTGAAAGGCGATTTGGAGACCGAAAGCACCTACGCATCAAACATTCATAAGTCTCGATTCTTAATGCAATATGATTAACCACTTTGGGATTACGCGATCAACAAGAGATCCGGTCCACGAAAGTGCAAGTACCCAATTAGATTTTTATTCTGAAGTCGGGACACATTTAGGTCTATGTTAAGAAATTGTCGAGTAATTTGCGAAGTAATTACCCTACAAATGAGGTCGGCCACCACCAATTAAGGTGCATAATGTTAGTGTTAATGCATGCGAGATAAACGATATGTAAATCGCTATCCGGACGCAATACCGCACAAAACTAAAGGTGAATACCAAATTGAGACGCACTCATGGTATTCTTCCATCCTTAAGTTCAATCACTCATCTCGGTGGATTCAAGCATGAAAATGTATCACTAACGCAAAATACCTTAAATGAATTGATTAATCCACTTAAAGGTAGTTTTGAATTAATGAACATTAACTACTCTAATCTACACCCAAAGTTCATTGAAATTAAGGAGAAATCACTCCCAAAAGTGTTTCCCAAGGTAAAAATAAATAGGAGGAAGAAGAAGAAGAAAGAGGGGCAAAAAAAGGGCTTAAAACAAGCCAAAAAGTCCATCCTGACTTGTGTTAACTGGTTAACCAAATGGGTTAACCCGTTAATGCAAGCAAAATATGCGCAGTTTTAAAGATGGTTAACCGGTTAACCAATTTATATTGTAAATGGTTAACCGGTTAACCAATTTACATTATAAATGGTTAACCGGTTAACACTGAACCAATAGCAGAAAATGTAGAAAATTCAGCATGATCCATTTTAAAACCTTTTCTCAAACATTTGATGATCATGATCTGAATTTGTACAAATTTTAAAACCAAAATACAGTGGAATCCATGCAATCAAACAACAAATAAAGATCCAAATGATCTATAAACAAAGGCACCAAAGATCTACATCTTGAATGTTGATGGTGAATATGAGTTTATGGAGAAAGATGAATTACCAAAAGCACTTCTTCAAATTGGACCAAATCAAGCTAGATCTACTGAAATTGATGAACAAGAGAAGAAAAAGATGAAGGTTTAGCTCAAGTTAGTCAAGAATTCAATGTGAATTCTTGATAACTTCAAAAGAAAGAAAAAGAGCTTTAGTGAATTTTTGGTTTTGGGAGAATGTTTTGCAAGGGTTTTTTTGGTTCTCAAAAGCTTGGTGAATGAGTGAAATTATGGTACTATTTAAAGACTTTAGGTATGGGGATTTGGTGGAATGAAATTTGCTTTGGTAATTAAAATTAGGTTTGGTAATTGTAAATTTGGGGGGAAATGGAAAAGAGTGGTGATTAGTGAGGGTTTATGGTAGGAAATGATCAAAGTGATGTAGAGAAATCAGAAACCAATGGATCTAGAATATTCCAATTATATTAATGATATAAGGGTGCTGAATTTAAATAAAATTTCAAATTTCGCACTGGTTAACCAAGCCAAAATTTGAATATTTTATTCAAATGAGGTTGCTTTGTTGCTGTGGCCCGATTCTTTTTGTAAACGCATGAGCCTTGGAATCCCTTGAATGAATCAATTAACTTGGGAAATCCTTGATCAGATAATTTTGAATAATTTGTGAATCAACTTAGACTTTTGTTCTGTGAAATTTTACACGAGTTGCAGGACTGCTATTTTTGGCATTTTCAATGGTTCCTCTTCCTGAAAAAAGGTTAGTAAAAGGAAACAAAATATTTTTGGATTTTGATTAATGGTTAGTAAACATAATCAAATAAATTAATTAAAGACAACAGTGATCCCCTGTGAGGCATAAACCTAACCCGAGAAGAACCGAGCAACCAGTGCGATCTTGTTTGTATGCAAGATGCAGATGAAAATGCGAAGAAAACTTAGGGCAAAAATTAGGGTGCAACAGGGAGGTGGTGGATTATCTACCATGACCGATGTGAAATGTGGTGGTGGTAGTGGTTTAGAAGTAGAACTTTCTCCTTGAGCTCTTCGTTCTTTGTCAAGTTGCATCCTCCGTCTAGTCTTGCTATTTAACTTCTTAGCGGTTCTTTCAATCTCAGGATAAAAAAGAAGTTGGTCCGCGGGAAGTTTTCCACGCATAAACAGAGTCTGCATAAACTTAACCAAACAAATTAACAAGTACAAGAAAAATTTATACAAGCCTAAAAATTCACAACTATTACAATGCTTGCAATATCAATTAACAATCCCTGACAACGACGTCAATTTGTTAGAATATAGATGAAGTAGGGTTTTTATTTATTGTTCCACAGAGATTGTTTCTAGATATTACCGTTGTTCTACAGCCGCAATCGTTTTAAGCTTATAGTAACAAAAGGGTTTGTTTGAGGGTAACATTTCGTTTGTATAAGTTCTAAAATGTAACGGTAAAAGTATCGGTTTTGAAAGGTTTAATAAAACATGCCAAGATTAGGGTTCGACAAACCTATTTGCACGCATAAAATCGATAAAGCTGATGAACTCATTCAGATGATAAATACAATTACATATCCTCTCAATATGTTTATCTATAACACATATTGTGAGATTTACCATTTTGATCCTTTGATGATCTCTCACTCAAACTATCAAAATGATAACATTCAAGTTCAATAATTGTGAACATCAAAACTTATAATTGTCTCTAGCCTATTTTCATTGATGGATCAAAAACCTAGGTTAAGAGTTGGAACACATTTCTCAATCATGATCAACACAAAGAATATATCATAAAAGTAAGGTTTTTCACCATATATTCATCATCCATAAGTTTAATAGTTTACATCAATAACTATACATACAAAATAAGGAAAGTCTAACTTCTAATCTTGACACAAGATGAATTTAGCTATCCATAGACATAATTACTTCACAAACAAGAAATGAGAGAAGAAAACAAAGCATCAATGACGATCTCCCGACTATTGATGCGTTGAATATTTAGAAACTAGATGTTACAGTGTTTACAATGTTTTTGCTCTAAGAAAATATCAAGGATCCCCCACAAAATGATGAAAAGATCTATTTAAAGAGGTTTGGAAATCACAGAGCGCGCTAAGCATGTTGTTATTTATTGCTAAACCGCCTTTGGAGCATGCTTAACGGGCTCATGACTATGCTAAGCGAGCAACTCCCTGGAATTTGGTGTTGTCTTGGGTTAGAAGCGCACTTAGCGGGCTCGTAGCATGCTTCAAAAAATGAATTTCTTCAAAAAAACTTCCCAAGATCCTTCCATGCTTCAAGCTTCCCTTTCCAATGGTAAAACCTATAATTATAAACACAAAAGTTAAATAACTAAGTCTATAAATGCATTAAAACTAAACTACGAATAATTACCGGAAACAACAGGAAAAAACATTGATTATCACATAAAGTATTTGAAAGGTGCCAAAAACTAAACTATATATTAACACATTCTAACACCTAACAACCTCATATATTGAGTTGGATAAACATCTAACTCATCCTCACTCTTTGACAATTGTAACCTTGGTTCATCTGGAGTAATGACAAAATTACAATGCTCCATTTCAATCTTCCTCAATTTCTCAAGTGCATACCTCCTTTGGTACACGAGCAGTCCCCTTTTGGACTTGTGGAACTAAATGCCAAGGGAGTATGTCATGAGACCAATGTCGATCAAATCAAATTATGTCATAAGTTCACTTTTGAACTTAGAAATACACTTTTCGTTGCTTCCCGTTATCAACAAGTCATCTACACATAGATAAAGGATAGTTAAAGATTCACTTGTATCCGTCTTCACATACACTCCATGCTCGGATACACCTTTCTTGAAGCTAACTTCCTTTAGGAAATCATATATTATGTTGTTCCAAGCTCTTAGAGCTTGCTTCAAACCATATAATGCTTTCTTCAACTTGTAGAACTTCAGCTCTTAGTTTCTCACAACAAAACTAGGGGTTGTTCTACATACACTTCCTCTTCAAGTGGTCAGTTCAAAAACACACATTTGACGTCCATTTGATATATGGTACAATATTTGTTATTTGCAATACCAACAACTAACCTTATGGTTTAAATCCTAGCAACTTGTGTGAATACCTCTTAAAAGTTGATGCCTTCTCTTTGCAAGAATCCCTTAGAAACTAATTGAGCCTTATGCTTAATTATCTCACCCTTGGGATTTTCCTTCACCTTAAACACCTATCAATCTAGAAATATACTTCACTGCTCAAGCGCGAGGCAAAAGACTTCCACTACTTTAAACAAACAGTTTAGTAGAAAAGATATCAACTATACTTTGATACACAATCAGAAGTATAACAGTTGTGCAACAACCCCAAAGGTTATTAACCTCTTAAGGTTTCTAAGATAAACCAATATAAGAAATCTTAATATCTTATGCAATAATAGTTGCAAATAAAAGTTCATAGTTATGCTCAAGATGTTGTATTTTGTTGTTGTAGCCTTCTTTCAAATCTTCATATTCCTTTTATAGAGGCATAGAAAGAGTCGTTGGAAGGTTGAGCATAAGAACCATCTTCATGAAGAAGCGTGCCAAGAGAGACATCGAAGGATGTATCTGGTTAGAAACATTATCCCCTGAATAAAGGCATAGTCCACATTATCTTTCGAAACATTGGGTATCTACCAAAAGGTAGAATTGATTAAAGAAGTCACATCACCATTCCTTGAACCTTGCAAAATGAAACCCTAGTTGACTCTCTCCAGAAATCTGACGCTTTGACAAGATTGTTATGCTTTTGGTACATGGTACGAATCAAAGACACCTTTAGCTTTCAAAGTCTGGGCTGTCACTAGAGGTTGAAACATCATGACTAGAGTCTGAACCTTCAGAGGCTGATGAACACATTCAGAGTCACCAGATTCTGATTATTCAGAATTTGAGTATATTGGTTCTCCACAGATACTTTTAACCGAATCAATTCATAATGACCTTTAAGTTCGTGATCCTGCACACTGAACATATGTTAGTATACCCATTTGTTTTTTAAGTACTTTGTTATCATCCAAACTCAAGAGATATGAACTATTTTGTTCCAACAAAACATGCAACTACATAACAGAAAAATATTAACATATCATACGGTAACCAATTACACCCCATATTATCGATTGAAACACTTAAATTACAAACATCATTTTTAGCAAAATGGAGTATTCAAAAAATATGTAATGACTTTCTGAACATATGTCTTGATAATAAAAGAAAGAAACTAAGCATTAAATTTTATAACTAGTTAACATAACATTTAAGTAATAATGATAAAACTAGGAGATAGGGCCGTTGATGTACATGTTTATATTATAGATAGTAAATTGAATCCCCCTAGAGTTATAATACCATTTGGTTTGCTCCAAGACAAAATGAATGTGCTATTTGCCAAATTTTAATACGTGTTATAATGGAAAACAACGTTCTCAATGGATCATCTCATACTAAAGAAGCAATATTTAGTTTAGAATGGAAAGCAACCAACATTCCATTATCTTATTGTTGGGAGTAAAACGACATCATCAACAGTCGATATGTCCGAGTGGTTAAGGAGACAGACTTGAAATCTGTTGGGCTTCGCCCGCGCAGGTTCGAACCCTGCTGTCGACGTTTTTTCCATTTATTTTGGTTTCACATAGTAAGCTTTGGCATTTAACAAAGAGAAACGTTTCAGTCACAATCACATTAATTAATCCCACAGACACAAAATGTGCGTGTATGTCACACTCACATGTAAATATATACATTTTATTAACATCCAGTAAAATATACATTTTTAACTAATTTATTATTTATAAAATATTTGAGTGTTACATTATCACTTATTGAAATTTTTTCGCCTTCAAAATTACTAATATATATATTTTAAAATAATTAATTACTATAGATAATATTATACAATATTAAATTTTATTTTAAAACAATAAAGTTAAAATGTTCTATAGTATAAATATAGTAAAATATTTATTTAAAATTTTTTAGTCCTCTAAATTATATATTTAAAAAATTTACAAAAACATCTTGCCTAACACCTTTCAACTTTTCTTATATAATTTCATAATTGAAAATAAGTTTTAAATATTTTTACAAAAATAGAAAATATGAATTATTTTTTCAAATAGATACCACAATTTTTTAAAAATAAAATAATAATCTCATTGCTGAAGTTTTAATATGTAAACTTGACTTTTTGCTTGATGTTAAAGTCACAATGTATCAATCTCGATTATACCTTGATTTGTAAATTTGTCTTGTGGTTGAATCCATGATATAAGACAAGTTAAGTAAATTATATGTGTTAGGGAGTCCGAGAGAGTCGGGAGCACTAATGAGACTAATACTCTAGGGCCACAAGAGAGAGAGAGAGAGAGATAGACCACGTCTCAACCCAAAAGTTTAAGATGTTAGATAAATGAGTCATCTCTCTTATAAATTCAATATTTCACCCCTTCATAGGCAATGTGAGACTGTAACCACTCATACTTTGCACCCAACATTCTCCCTCATATCCTATAACAGGATCCAACTCCCACACCCCCACAAAGTCGAACTAAAAAACCTTAAGGTATTAGGTAAATGAATCATCTCTCTTATAAATCCAACATTCCACCCATTCATAGATAATGTGGAACTTTAACCACTTCACATCAATTGCCTCATTGCCTTGATGCAATTGGATAAGTGACCAAGTGTTGTTGACTTTGATGGACTCTAGTTCCTCATTAATTTCTTTCACCCACTTCGTATCTTTCAATGCATCAGCTGTATTGACAAGTTCGACATCTGCATATAAAGCATAGTGTACCAGCCTACCTTCTTCATCGACCACATCATCTGATATAATCACACATTCTTGCAACCTTGCAGGCATGTGTCTTGTTCGTTGAGGTCTGCTTGGGTCTGTTTCACCTCTAACTTCTTCTCGTCGAACATCTCTTTCGACTTCACTAGTTGGTTTTTCGCATAAGATTCCAATTGAATATTTCTTGACATTTTTAGTCCAATCTCACTCTTTAAGCTCATCTATGATCACGTCCCTGCTGATCACAACTTGTTTGTTCATTGGGTCAAATAACTTGAAATCTCACTACTACAAAACGTGCAAACAACGCCAGACTTACAACGAATCCATTTACACCGTTGTAATAGGTTAAAAATTTCACGTCCATTCAATAGATGGATGTTTAAACAGTCATTTAATGACGGTTGACTTAAACCACCGTAGTAATAAATGAAATGTAGCAAGCTTCGATCCCCTGCAACTACATTTTTTCCATTTTTAGAGTCCATTAAACGTGTGTCACTTAAGTCCATTGTTTAAAAAATAAATTGTAAATGATTTTACAACGGTTAAATTAGACAACCGTTGTTATAGCCTATAGTTTAGTTTAAGGTTTTGCTGGTCGGAAAACCCAGTTTTAGGGGAAATTGACTCTTTTTCGAAATCTGTTTCGTGCATTTGAAGCAGAAAAAGCGTGCGATCAATAGTCTCATAGTTACGGAACTTCACCCTCAAAACCCCAAATTCATCTTTTTTCTATTTTTAATGATTTTTTTTTACTATTTTCATAGTCTCAAAAAATTCCAAAAAAAAAATCTCAAAATTCTTATTTTACTTAATTAGATAAAATTTCGTGTTTTTGTATTTTTCTGAATTTATTTTAATCATATTACTCACATTTTTTCAAAATGCTGTTAGACCTTTCACCACGGGTATTTAAAAAACCGTGGTTATAGGTAGCATTTTTTTTATACTTATTTTTTCAAAATGCTAACCGACCTTTCACCATGGGTATTTAAAATATCATTAATCATAGATAGCGTCTGGTCACGGGTTCAAGTCCCAACACCAACATTTTTGGCTTTTTAAAACTATTTTTGCAAGTTCCAGCACCAACATTATAGGTGACACACTTATTGAGTTTATTCATTTCCCTTAAACAAATCATGACCGTCCATTTAGTGATTATCAACGTCCAAGACACAACTATTAATGATCCGCGTGAAACCTAATACTTAGACAAATTATATCTTCTACCTCCAAACATCATCTTTCAATTACGACTCTATTTTGAAATCTAAACCAAATTTCAGAAAAAAAATTTAGAACTCCAAGGAAAGTATGGATTCGAGTTAGGAATATTAGTTGTTGGTATTCTTTTTTAATTATTGTTGTTCTTTTTTATTATTGTTGTTCTTGTTGTTCTTGGTGTTATTATTGTTCTTGATGTTCCTGTCGTTTTTGTTGTTGCAATTTTTATTTTATTTTATTAAAATACATACAACAACGATTATTTAAAATAACTGTGATTATAGGTAGTTCTCTACAACAACAAGTATTTAAAATAACCATTGTGATATGGCACACACTTTCTAGAATACAACAACGGTCCCAGAACTGTGATTGTAAGTACCGCATAGAATCATTGGATCTATACCATTCTTGTTGTTGTTGTTGTTGTTGTTCTTGATGTTCTTGTTGCTGCAATTTTTATTTTATTTTATTAAAATACATACAACAACAGTTATTTAAAATAGCCGTGATCATAGGTAGTTCTCTACAACAACGGGTATTTAAAATAACCGTTGTGATATGGCACACACTTTCTAGAATACAACAACGGTCTCGGGACCGTGATTGTAAGTACCTCATAGAATCATTGGATCTATACCGTTGTTGTTGTTGTTGTTCTTGTTGTTCTTGATGTTCTTGTTGTTCTTGTTGATGCAATTTTTATTTTATTTTATTAAAATACATACAACAACTGTTATTTAAAATAACTGTGATTATAGATAGTTCTCTACAACAACAGGTATTTAAAATAACCGTTGTGATATGACACGCGCTTTCTAGAATACAACAATGATCCCAGGACTTTGATTATAAGTACCGCATATACAACAACATTCTACATAACAACACCCTCATCTGCATCATTATATGTCTTTTCCAACCGTTGTTAAATGGGTTTTCTGTAATAGTGCCTCCAGTCGAATGATATCCTATCAGAATCATTTGACTAGACTTGCCATCAAGCTTTCTTCTCAACTGAACTAGCACATGTCTATGTGCTATAGACCTACATACCTTCAGATGAATCAAGTTAGACTTGACACCATACCAACATTCTTCTAGCGTAATTCCTTCTAGCTTCTTCATCGGAAATCTGTTTAAAATATATGTTGCAGTCGATACAACTTCTCCCCCTAATTCTTTGGGTAAATTCTTGCCTTTCAACATACTTCTTACCATGTTCATGATGGTTCAATTATTCCTTTCTACAATTCCATTCTGCTGCAGAGTTTAGGGTGGCACCACCTCATGCACAATCCTTTCTTTCACACATAAATCATTAAAATCTTTTGACAGATACTCTCCACCACCACCAGTCCTCAAAATCTTGAGCTTTAAACCACTTTGTCTTTCGATCATAGATTCAAACTTGGAAAATACCTCTTTCACTTCACTTTTCTTCTTGATCAGGTAAGTCCATAATTTATGACTAAAATCATCTATGAAAGTGACAAAGTATTTGTTACCTCCAATCGAATCCACTTGGATAAGACCGCATACATCAGAGTATATGACTTCAAGAATTGCCTTCGACCTACTTCCTGCATCCTTGCTGAAGTTATTCTTGTGTTGTTTCGCCTAAACACATTCTTCACACACTTTGTCTGGGATGTGGATTTCTGGAAATCCAGAAACCATATTTTTTCTCTTCAAATCTTTGATGTCTTTGAAATTGAGATGTCCAAGTCTATAATGCCACATACATTCATCTTTGTTAGCTTCAGTAGCAAGACACTTATGTTCCATCATATTAAGTTCGACCTTGAAGGTTCTATTATGAGACATTTGAGCCTTCAAGATCAACCTACCACTTACGCCGAGAACTCTCATCATCTTGTCTTCGACTGTCACCTTGTAATTCTTTTCGACCAACTGCCCCATACTAAGCAAATTGATCTTCATGCCTGGTATGTACAACACATTAGAAATTACTAACCTATTGCCATCTTTCCTCATAATCAGAACTTTACCAATACCTGCAGCTGCTAGAGTATTGTCATTTGCAAATTTCACCATGTTCTTCATCGATGGCTTCATGTTAACAAACCAATACTTCCTACTAGTCATGTGTGATGAGCATCCTGAGTCCAAGTACCATTGGTCCTTGAATCTCTCTTCATATCTCATTGTATCCATCAACAACATTTCTTCTTCTTCATGTTTCTCCAGCTTAGCGTCACTTTCTTGATTCTCCTGCTTTTCAGGACAATCACTGAAATAGTGACAATACTTTTGATAGTAGTAACACTGAATGTGACTATTGTCAGGTTTTCGACCACCACCTCTTCCTCTACCTGCAAATTGTTGTAGCCTCCTCTACCTTTGTTGCCATTCCAAATTCCTTTGCCCTTCTTTTCTTTTGTTGATTGTGGCTGCAAAGCCATATCACTCTTCGAATTGCCTGCATCTCTTTCATCCATTCTTTGTTCATGAGATTCAAGAGTCCCTTGAAGCTCTTCCTTTGTCAATGTTGACAAATCTTTCGACTCTTCTATGGCTACTACCACGTGGTCGAACTTTGGAGCCAACGATTTCAAAATCTTTGAGACAACTGCTTTGGTTGTCAACACTTCTCCACATACTTTGATTTGATTAACAAGTTTCGTAACACCTGTGAAGAAATCTGTTATTCTTTCATTTTCTTCCATCTGAAATAATTTATAGGTTCTCTTGTGAGTTTGTAACCTCACCTCTTTCACATTCACTGTGCCTCCAAACGACTTCTCAAAAATTTCCCATGCTTCTTTTGCGGATTCAACATCACTAATCTTTTCAAAGTTATCTGGATCAACACATTGATGGATTATAAAGAGAGCTTTATAATCATTTTTCTTCAATTCATTGTGTGCAACCTTTTCTTGATCTGTTGCGTTTTCAGCAAGCGTTGCTACTCCTTCCTTCACAAGATCCCAAAGATCTTGATAATAGAAAACAACATTTATCTGCTTGCACCAATTCTCACAATTATCTTTCTTAAGGATTAGAAGGTTTGTCGAAAAATTTCTGTTTGGATGATTCATCGCCATCACGGTTCTTGCCCTTAAATCGCTCAAACTGGAGCTCTAGGTACCAGATGTTGGAAATCTCCAAAATCTATGGAGAAATTCAATCAATCTTGATGACCAAGATTGTTGCACAATGAAAATTAAAAGAAAAAATGAGAAGAGAAAAATTAGGGTTTAAGGATGAAGAAGAGGAATTTTCTGCAGAGATCTCTCTGCCCACAAATTATGGAAACTTTTCTTTGATTCACTTGCAACTGCAAATCTGTGAATACAATATGTTAGAATGAATACAAAATAAGAATTACTCCATATTTATAGATTTAAGTTAACTTGAACTCCAAGTTAAAAGTCCAAAACTATAAAAACCCAAAATTTCTATTTTAGCTAACATTACTAAAATAAGCCTAAGTCAAAATCTGTGTGAAACAACTGCTTCGACACTTCGACACACACTAGGCTAATTCAACACTTTCTTGTTTGGACTTTAACGACTTCGACACAAAGAATTACAATTTAATACTTTTCTCCTTCTTCAATCTATTACGATAGTAAGTCTGTAATTTACCTCGCTCACAATTCAACTTTTCACGAGCACAACAAACATATCGAAATAGATTGTCATGTCATTCGTGAGAAGATACAAAATTAGACCATCCTCCTCCTTCCAATTTCCAATTCAAACCAACTTGCACACACTTTTACGAAACCCTTACACCACGATCTTTTCAATACCAATATAGGTCTATGCAACTTGCATTGTCCAGTCCAACTTGAAAGAGGATGTTACATATTATGTTTGAACATGTTACATATAGTCATTACTTGTCAATGCAAGCTACTTACTTTTTCTTATTTTTTTCCTTAGCCTTACAATTAAGTTTGTTAGGATTTTAATGGCTGTGTAACTCACTAACTCCTCTTAGTATATATATATATATATATATATATATATATATATATATATATATATATATATATATATATATATATATATATATATATATATATATATATATATATACTAAGAACATATCCTTATATTTATGTTTAATTACTAAAAACATAATCATTATCAATTTAAAATCTATTTAATTTATGTTTGTATCATAAATTCTAATTTTATTATATCTACAAATAATTTCTTCTGAAAACAAATACTATAAACTAATCAATAAAACAAAACAGAAACATTAAATCCCAACCATTAAGAACTTAAGATGTTTTCCGAAGTTATCATTACGACACATCATTGCGGCGTTCCTAGTCACTCTACCTCACATTCCTTATCTTCCACCATCAACTTTCCGATGCCACCTTAATTTCCAAACCCTCTCCCAAACAACAAACATGAACACTTTACTCCATTCTTCAAACCGTTACCTTTGTAGGGTACCCTACCCTTTACTCTCGCCGGTTCCAACCAACAACAGCAACCTTCCAAGGTTCTTTTCAACCACTAAACGCTCACTTTATCCCATTGCATGTGCCACTTCCAATGAAGAATTTGCAGAAGAGATTAAAGTGGTTGAACCCAACACCAGTGAAGGAACCACTTTTTCTACTCCAATTGACAAAGAGCTTAAAAGGGTATGTATGCTTCTAAATCTTTCATTTAAAAAAAAATCAATTTAAATCAAATTTTAAGTGTGCCCATTTTTTAAAAATTGCTACTTTACTGAAAATTGATTAGTTTGTTTCAGAAGGTTTTTGTTGTTGTATGTTGCTTGAGAGTTAAGGAATGTATTGGAAAGATAAAAAAATGTTTTTTTTTTTTTTTTTAACCGACATTGTTTGGTTGAACTTCATCACCAGGGTTTGATCCCTCGTAGTCACAGTTGTGTGTGTGAGTTTTAAGTGGTTATGATCATGTATACGGACCTAAATGTTTGTTTTTGAACTTGATAGGTTGCTCAGAAGACAGCTGCAACCTTTGCACCAAGGGCTTCCACGGCTTCGAAAAACCCGGCAGTTCCTGGAACTACCTTGTATACTGTATTTGAGGTTCAAGCTTATGTATCAATGTTGTTGGGTGGAGCTTTGTCTTTTAATCTCATTTTCCCTTCAGACCAACCTGATATTTGGAGGTTGATGGGAATGTGGTCCATTTGGATGTTCAGTAAGTTCGTACCTATCGATTTCTATCGTAATTTTGCTTGTTGCATGAATGAACAAGTGCTTGCTTGATTGGTTGGTACTTAAATTTCACGACCTCATGGATATATGATGCATTTATGAGAAATAATGTTAGGTTTTGAACTTTTGAGGCATTTGAGTTTAATTTAGCCCCGCAAAACCAGTCTGTAAGGGAAGATTAAGATTGTTTAGAATTTATATGTTGTATTAAGACTTGAGTATTACCCAACGGCGATCCATTAACAGATCAAGCATAGTCTGTAATATCATTTTAGGTTTGTGTCCTAACTCAATTCCACAAAACTGGTTTGTAAGATGAAGATTGTCTTGTCTAGACTTTATGAGCTCTATTTAGACATTATCTCGTCGAACGAACGGGCGAGACTTCGGATTTTCAATAAATATGCAAGATGTTATAAATGTCTTGATTGCTATGATTCTTTAGTTAGTGTTGTAAAATAAGTTATATGATGAATGCTATTAACTTATATGTTTGTAGCAATTCCTTCGTTACGAGCTCGAGATTGCTCAAAGAATGAGAAAGAAGCTCTCAACTATCTTTTTCTACTAGTCCCATTGCTCAATGTTGGAATCCCATTCTTTTTGAAGTCCTTTCCTGTTGTTTGGTCGGCAGATGTAATAGCCTTCTTTGGAATGTATGCATGGAAGGTACACAAGATTTCCAAAAATTAATTCCTCTAAACGAGCAATAGATAAAGTAAAATATTCTCAGTTATCAAGATTTGTCATTTACTTGTTTCTCTTGCAGCTCGGATGGCTCCAGAAAACGGACTAGCTCGGCCCAACTCGCTGATAAACTGTTTTCAAGACTAGTTGACTCTTGAATTTCTCATGAGTCTCAATTATATCCGACAGAGAAAATGAGAAGCGGAATTTCATCAAGTGTTTGATATATATCAGTCCTCAACACCAAGAATGAAAGAATTCCGCGAGGAAATTCCAGGTTCTTTTGCATCTACGAGGTGATCTAGATATCATTGTTGCATTTTTTTCTTAAGGTCATACGAAGAAAATGCTTATACGTTCTTTATAAATTTTGCGTTTTATCACGTGTAACGTAGCAGAAATATTCACATTACTGAGTTTGATCTACAATCTCCAAATATGAAATGTAACTTTTTTTTCATGGTTTATAGTGTTAATAAATATTGCATCAATGATACGAAAGCTATAATATCAATGACCGAATTGGATATTTAGGCATAGATTTGTTCTCGCAACCAAACCAAGAACAAGGCAAAAACAACCTATTTTGTATTCTAACATTGACAATGCAATTGAACTAAGAACATCTACAAAATCTATCAGGCTGTTTTGACATAATGACAATTGTAGCCATTATTATATCCGAAGAACAAAAGAGTATCTCCCACTTCCTCCCCTGACAACATCTTCTGTCAATCCTGGCTACAAACTTTCAGCGACTGCAAGACCGTTTGATCTAAGTTCAAACTTTCTTTGTCTTGGATTCAAATTCAACGACTCTATAGTCTGCTACAGAATGTTCAAAGTTTCTACTATCGTTTTCATCCTTCATAAAAATGCGTGGTTGGACGATAGAGATCATAAGGTGCCCAAAGATGATCGACGGTACAAGGATTTCCGGAATCTAGCCTCAACCAAGGTTTGCCTTTCCCACTCCAATGAAGCAAACTAACAGGTCCAGGGTGAAGACTCCTACATTTACCTTCAATATTATCTCCTCCTAAACCATGTTGGTTCCATCTATGATCCACGCCTTTTATCTCGCCGGCCAAAACAAGAAGAAAAGGAGGCAACGAACCCAAATGATAAATCCTCTTTTTCTTCTGCACCCTCATCCACTCTTCCACCTTTTGTGTATATCTTCCTTCTCTCCATTTTTCAACATCCACGACCATAACACCCGTGTTGAAATAACAAGGCTTCCGACCGAGAAACACACGTGGGAGTTCTGGGTCTGCCCAAAACATGTCGGTGAAATACCTAGTGAAATTCGTGTGACAATACTCAGGTGCAGCTACTACCTTGCCACCCAAGTCAACTTCCCAAAGTTTCGCAATGTCATCAACAACAACAAGATCAGAGTCAAGGTACAAAACCCGCTTTACATTACCCGGTAAAATATCAGAAAGATATATCCTTGCATAGTTTAGAGGCTGGTCTAACGCTAAACGAATCGATTTCGAGATTTTTTCGCGTACCCTACTCGATTCAAACCGGTAAATCTTGAACTTGAGATAAGGAAACGTGGATTTAATAGTGTAAAAGATCTCAGGTTCGAATCTCGCCCAGAGAAAATGAAACTCAATGTTCTCCGGACAAGTCGAGTGTTGTAAAATAGATAGAATAGCTCCCATCGTGCCTCGTAGATAGTTCGAGTCAAGTGTCATAGCAATATGGATTCTCTCGCGGTTACACGCGTCACCGTTACGAAAGGAAGGTGCTTCTTGAAAGGTGACAGGTTTTAGGATGATGGCAAGGTGGATGTTGGTGAGGGCGGTGGTGACGGCGGTGACATGGGAATGGTTGAAGAGGAGGAGAAAGGGAAGGAGAGATGGGAGTAGGAAGGGAAGTTTGGCATGTTGGTGACATGTTGGGTTCCCAAACCCCATCCTTCCTGTCCCTAATGGTGAAAAAATGAGGGGGGTGTGATGATAAAGTCAAGGAGGAGGCATTGACATCCTCCTTGCTCGGTAGGGAATGGTTGAGGGAAATTGGATAAATTGTAGGGAAGAGAATATTGCTCGGAGGGAATTTACATTTTATCTCAATATTCGGATTGAATCTTTTTTTTCTTTGTTAGATGAAATTGAATCTTTCTCTTCATTGTTATATTTAAAATGACTTGGCTAAATAATTATTTGTACTAAAAAGTTTAATAAAATGACTTTCTCTTTCGGAAAGTCAAAATATCGCGGTTTAATAATTATTTGTAAAAAACTAAAAATAAAAATAAAAATAGCTTTTATTAATTAAAATTTAAAAAGTAATAAAAAGTTGAATTTCTATTTCTCTGACTTAAAAAAAAGTTTAATAAAATACAAATCAATTTAGCCTACTATTTTTTTTATATTAAAACTAGTAAGATACCCTTATTCCTGCACGGATAAAATCATTTAATACGATATAAAATATATTTAAATGTATATGTAAATTTAGAACGTTATAAAATGTATTTATATACATATCTAAATTTGAAATTAGCTATTAATTTTAAATTGAACAATAATTATATAAATTCAATGTATTAAAATACAAATAGAAAAAAGGGGCTTATGAGATGAAAAAAAATAATATTTGATAATAATGATTTTATCTTTCAAATTATAATAATTATTGTTTAAAATAAAATATGTATTGTGATTATAGTGACCAATGAAATAGAAATAATATTTGATATAATATAAAATATATTTATATACATATGTAAATTTGAAATGAGTTTATTTAATTATAAATTGAAAATTAATTATATAATCTGAATTGTATTAAATAATCATACAAAAGGAAAAAATGACTCGTGAGATGAAGAAAAATTAAGAGAAAATTTTGATGCAATAATGAACTGTGAAATAAAAAAAAATATATTTGATACACTACGCCAAAAATAGCTTTTCGCAGTGCAATAAAGACAACACTTTTAGAAACAAACGCTGCTATATGTTTTAAAAAACGTCCTTGAGGCAGGGAAAGATATTGTACAAGCGCATCAACCACAGGGGTGGTGATACATCCAATATTTAAAATACAAAGATAAATATATATGAGTTTTATTTGAATTAATAAATGAAATAAAATGATAAAAATATCAAATTTATTCATAAAAATGTTATGGCTTTGAAATTATGATTAAAAATCATATGTTATTTATATGATGATGTGAAAATTTCTTTGTTTGAAGAAATTGATGAAAATAATTTATTTAAAATGTTTTGAAACAAAATAAAAAGAAATTCTGTAAAATATTTAAAATGAATCAAATAATAATTTGTTTTTTTTTTGTGAAAATAATAATTTGAATGTATGAATGAAAAATCATATGTTTTTTTTATAACAACATGGGCCACAAGCCCAACCACAAAACCCACCCTAAAGTAAATTAGGGTTACCAACTCCCACAACCATATCCTCAATACTCTGCTAAGTTATGGAAACCCTAGCCACCACATGAGCTAGATTGTTCATCTTCCTCCCAATATGCTGAAAAACCACCGAATCAAAACTCTTCCATATCTCCTCCATCCTCGGTCACACCAACCCTAACCCGTTTCGAGGCAGCCCTTCATGTCTTCCTCTCAAAGTCTCAATCACCTGCTTATTGTCACTTTGGAAACCTACCTTATCACACTCTTTCTCCCTAGCCAGCTCCATAGGGAACAACAACGTCTCTGCTTCCGCTTCCACAATCGATGGGTTACCTTTGACTTTTTTGGTATAACCCTCAATTTCCTCACCATTATCAGCTTGCCGAACCACCCATAAGCCCCACCACTGGTCTCTATCCACCGCAACATCCGATTGAAACCAGGTAATACTTTGTTCCTGACTCATAGTTTCTCCTCTTTGATTTGTTAAATTTCCAGTTTGTTGATTTCTGATCTGGTTTTCGTTGCTTCTCGTTTTCTGCAAACCACCATTTCCCCTTAGCAAAGCGTGGTTCCTATTACGCTCATTATTGTTATTCCGCTACAAACTTCTTATCTTCCTCGTACCGCTTTGCTCTTGCTTCTCCGTCTCTTTGTCACTGAATTCTCTTGACCAGGTAACCTCTTTAATGCCTTCATTTCTACTCTGCCTCATATTTAAATCATGATGTCGTCTCCCTTCCTTATTCTGCTTCTTAGTAACATTGGATTGATAATGCCTTGTGTGACCTCTTGTGTCCTTTCCAGCTTTGCCTTTCACACTCTCTTGCTCACAATGCTCCTTCGGAACTTGGCTCCTACTGGGTTTATCCATGGTATTACTGCTGTATCCTTTCTCGTTACGCTGAGCTTTGACTTTCATAGGTACTTGACCATCGTCCTTATTTTGTTCTTTGTCTTTAGTTTAGGTTGCACGTTTGGGATCAAGATGACTCAAATTGAAATCCTGCTTTTGCTTGCAAAGAGCTTGAACTGCTTCTTCCGGGTTAGTCACAACTCCTTCAAAAATAAGTTTATTTTTGCAGTACCATATAGTATCAATAGTATGAATGAGCATAGAGACCTCTTGTTGATTTCTTGTCATAATGAAACCTTCACACCAATCTCTGAACAACATTTTAGTGCCCTTATATAACTGAAGTTGATAGTAAGTGGGTTTTGGAACCACACCCTTCTCACTCAATCACAATCCCTGAAACAATGATTAATAGTTTTAAGCTCCTCACCACATCTAGGGCAAACAAAATCTGTATCAATATGCCTCATGCTAGGATTGGCCTTCACAGGGATATTGTTTTGCAGAATATTCCACATAAGAACAATCTTTCTAGGAGGCACTTTACTTTTCCAAAGCTTTCTCCACATGCACTCCCGGCTAGAATTATTAGAGTTATCATTCTTCTCCTCATTCGACCACTCAATTTGTTTCCTGTACCCAGACCTAACACTAAAAGTCCCATCCTTGGTATGCGCCTACCCCTCTATCTTCCTCCTGAGTACTATGTAGGGTCATTCTGCTTATGGTTTGAACATCAACTGGATAAAACACCTCTTCCAGTCTAGGCATGTTCCAACTCTTAGTGCCAAGAACAATTAAGTCCACCACCCTCGGACCTTCTGTAGCACTAGGCTTAGGCATTATACATCTGAAGTTGAAATTGTCAGCTATCCAATTATCCTCCCAGCATCTTATGGACTTCCCATTGCCTATTGTCCATATGATACCCTTTTTAATAATCTCTGCAGCTTGGAACAAACTCCTCCACAGGTAACTAGCACTACTGCCTTGCTTAGCCCTCATAATATTAGTGTCTGGGTAGTACTTTGCCTTTATCAATCTGGCCACCAAACTGTGAGGTTCTGTGTGCAATCTCCACACTTGTTTAGCAATCAAAGCCAGATTGAACTCCTTTAATTTTCTGAAACCCAGACCCCCTGCATTCTTGTGGGCACACAAAACATCCCAATTGTTCCAGTGAACTTTTTTCCCCCCACCAATAATTAGCCACAAGCCTCCCCATCTGGGATAAAACCTGATTAGGCAGAATAAACGAACTCATAACATACGTAGGTATAACTTGTGCCACCGCTTTAATTATTGATTTAATCCGAGCTAACAATGCAATTCAACCATGACTTTCTTATACGTCTATCGACTCATTGACCACGCGACCTTTAGGTTCGACGGTCGATTTTAAAAACACTGCATTCACATATTTTTGATCAAAATTGCATTCAACTTTTAATTCCTTTAATTTTTATAATTTTATAACTTATATTAAAATTATATATCATGTTATTAATATTTTTCTATTTAGAACGACTTCCATTTCCTCACTTAATTCACTCATTTTACTTTTTATCTTAAAATTAAAATAATTGACACCAATCTTTCAAAACCCAAAATAAAACAATGTCTTTATTTTTATAATAATAATGTCTTTTATATTACTAAAGTAAAATCAAAATTTCACCTTAGTTTCCTTATGTCCATCAACACCGCAACCTCCCCATTATAATTTCCATGCAACAAACAATTGAGACATCAAATGAGTTTTGATAGATCTCAAAAATTCATCTGACATTTTTTATGAGATTCTTTTCGAAACTCTAGCTTGATCTCATCAACATCCAAGCATTCCAGAAATCATTAGCAGGCTTATCAAGTGAACATGTACAAGTAAGGGGCCACCTAGCCCTTGAAACAACCTACGGTGTGGGATGAACCTCCAAGGCGATTGAAATCAACTATCTAATAGTGGACGTCATATCGCCTTATAACATCATTCTGGACAGATCCACCATCAATGTGTTAAGGGCGATTATTTCTACCCGGTACCTGGTTCTACATGCCAAATTAAGTATATGTGTTTTATAATATATATGAGTATGCCAAATTAAGTATATGTGTCAAATTAAGTATATATGATATATGTGACTATAACTTTCAAACCGTGAGCCGGTTTTACATGCCAAATTAAGTATATGTGCTTTACGATATAAATTGATACGATGATGTCTTAAAGTGAATTTGTTTGGTGTTTGTTTGGTGTTTGTTATGATGAATGATGATGTGTTAACTATGATGTACGTGTATGAGATATATGAAGAGAATATGATGATTTTTGATGAATGATGATGCGTTTTGACTAGCCGTGGTCGTATTTTATGTGTTACGCGTCATGCATTCATAGCATTTGTTAGGACGAGATGTCCAATGACGTTTTGCAGGATGAAAATACAATGAAGATTTATAGGACGTTCAGGTCCAGTGACGTTTTGCAGGATGAAAATACAATGACGATTTATACAAGTCCAGTGACGTTTTGCAGGATGAATTCAAGATTAGGTAAGGGAGTCTAGAAGTTGCTCCGAAGTGTGCTTAATCATTTCCGTAAAAATGAAGGGAGTCTTGCTCTGATACGTAACACCGGGGTTGGGGTCGTTTGATTATGAATATTTTATGCTTTGATGTTTTTGAAGATTTCATGACCTTTTTATAATTTGGTCTTAGTTGGATTTATGAGATGATCACCATAAATTGTGTTCAGTTACTTGATTGTTTTGAAATTACTTTTCATGGAACTTGTGTTTATTTTATAAAAGAGTTTAAGACTCAAGTATCTGCTGCAAAGTTTCTGAATGTTTTAGAATGACATAAAATATATTATTTGACTATAATTTTGTTGCAACTCATGTTACGAAGCAGGACCGTCGATGGTAAGATGTTTATGAAGTTGTGACACCCATGGTATGTGATTGATGAGTTACTAATTTATTTAAATTGTATTGCGAATATCTGTGGGGTTTAGTTGGGTGTTACATTAGTGGTATCAGAGCAGGCCGATCTGTCCAGTCAGGTTGTCTATTTTGTTTATTTCTTAGTACGCGACATGTGTGTGAAACACTGTCAGTACTTGTTTGTTTTCTAACCGTTTGTCTCCAAGTGTTGGTTTGAAATAAGTGGGGAGAGGTTTGCTTCCCTGGAATGGTTTTGGTGTGAGGAGTTGGTTCAAGGCATTATTAATCGTAAGAGTGCATGTATGTGATAATAGTTATATGAGACATGCGCATATTATTGATGATGGATTTAGGAGAGGATTGAGAATAAGGATCCACTCCAAAGAAATTGATGATTTGATGGATCAACAGGTAGGCTAGTATCTCTTCAGTATAATTGGATTGAAGTCGGATTATTTTCGGAGTTGGGTAAAAAAGAGAATAGTTGGATGATCTTAGAAGAAAGAGATAGAGGTAGAACTCATGTTCATCAATTTCTATTTTCATTTTTGCAATTATGGAACGACCTTCAGTAAAAGGGACATAACTTTTCACTCGTAAACTCGATGGAAGTGATTATGGACTTTTTGGAAAGTTTACAAAATTCCTTATAGTTTACATATAAATTTCGTCTTCGGCATTATTAGTTCTGTGATTGGCAGAAATTTTGGTAAAAAAAATTTAATTCCTCATAATGTTATGACTGATGTCTTGACATGTGTGTTAAGCATTCTGCAGGTGTTATATGTGTTGATGCAGTAATCCGTTCATAATGTCAAACATGATGTTCTAACATATGCTGACAGACATTCTGGTCAAAATGTTTTGGTCTATCTGCTGCGTGGTTTTCTCACAATATTTTGTGTGTGTATGCTGAGTGATTGGTTGCGCAATTATTGCTGGTATTTTTAGAGCAAACTATCACCTATTTTGGATGTATTTGTTGTTTCCTTTTTCGTACTCCTTGAAGATTTGAATATCAAATATATAAGCTTCCGTAGCCCAAGCCCATGAAGACCTTTTTTTTAAAGAGGTGCTAACCTTAATTACAGCAGACACAGAAACAGAGATTGAAAGCTGAGTGTTCAAGAATTAAGGTTGTGTTAGTTTTGTCTTTGTTGTTTGTGAGCCATTCATACATCCCCTAGATGTTTGAATTAGACCGAATTTATTGAGTTGTTAGTTATTCACTCTAAGCTTTTAAGCAAGAGTGTATTGTTCTTAATTGAAGCTTTTAAGCAAGATCAAGGTGTTTGTATTTGAAAAATGTTCTTCTCTCTTTTATAATTTGTGTTATTATCATTGCTTGTGATTGATGGGGAGTTAAAGGTGTCTATTATCTAAGTTTGTCTTAGATAGAAATCACACATTTAGAGATTAGGTGAGAAGATTGTAAACTGGAGATTGTTTACTGTGAATCTTCAAACTAATTCTGATTAGTGGATTTTCTTCCTGGCTTGGCAGCCTCTAGACGTAGGTGTGTTTGCACTAAACTGGGTTAATAATTGCTTGTGTCCTTTACAATTGTATATTGCTGGATTAGTACCATGGTATTCTTACAAGTACTGATGTGGCTAGTAAAAGAGAATCTTTGTTGTCTATCCACTATAAACTGTTTGTTGGCAGACATGTCTCATACATTGTTATGACATATGAGGAGAAGAAACCCATAACTAAGACTGAAGTCATATACACTCTTAAGAAGACACGTAGGGATTGGGTGATGTTATTCGTATCAGTACTGAAAGAAAAATGGAGTTGGAAAAATTGATCAGGAAATTGCAACAAACTGAAGGGAATATCATTGAGGCAAATGGTGCTGAAGACAATGATGGTGATAATGATGAGGACAAGTCTAATTCTGATGTTGATAGTGAAGAAGGGGAGTCTGAATATATTATTAGTGATGATGTTGGGACATCCACTTCTGGTGAAGACAATTGAGGTTGTTGATGGTGTTCTTGTTTGACTGATGATCTTTTATTTCTTTTATTTTGTGGTTCTCTTTTGGCATTGTTTGTGCTTGGGCTGTAATATTTATTGTTACTCTTGACTCAGCTGGAATTTATGTTACTTGGATCTTATGTTTCTTATTTCCCTGGTTTATTATGGTTCTCTTTAGTTTAGTTTGGATACTTCTGGCTAAAAATGGGGAGAGATATTTTCTCTGCTATTTTATTGTTTCTATGTTGGTTCTAGTTTGAGGGTGAATAGTGAGTTCTTGACATCTGATGTATGGATCTGTGGCTTGAGGGGGAGTACTAATTTTATTGTGCTTTTTTTTCTGCTACTAATGTTCTCTGATTAGATGTTTTTGAGTAGTTATGTGCTCTAATATTGTTTTAGCCAAAATTTTCCAAAGGGGGAGTTTGTTAGTTCTGTGATTGGCATAAATTTTGGTAAAACAATTTAATTCCTCATAATGTTATGACTGATGTATTGATATGTATGTTAAGCATTTTGCAGGTGTTATATGTGTTGATGCAGTAATTTGTTCATAATGTCAAACATGATGTTCTAACATATGCTGACAGAACATTCTGTTAAAATGTTTTGGTATATCTACTGCGTGGTTTTCTCACAATCTTTTGTGTATGTATGCTGAGTGATTGGCTGTGCAATTATTAATGATATTTTTATAGCAGACTATCACCTATTTTGGATGTATCTGTTGTTTCCTTTTTCGTATTCCTTGAAGATTTGAATATCAAATATATCAGCTTTCATAGCCCAAGCCCATGAAGACCTTCTATTTTTAAAGAGGCACTAACCCTAATTACAGTAGACATAGAAACAAAGATTGAATTGGACTGAATTTATTGAGTTGTAAGTTGTTCACTCTAAGCTTTTAAGCAAGAGTGTATTGTTCTTGATTGAAGCTTTTAAGAAAGATCAAAGTGTTTGTATTTGAAGAATGTTCTTCTCTCTTTTGTAATTTGTGTTCTTATCACTGCTTGTGATTGAGGGGGAGTTATAGGTGTCTATTATCTGAGTATGTCTTAGATAGAAATCACATAGGTAGAGATTAGGTGAGAATATTGTAAACTGGAGATTGTTTACTTTGAATCTTCAAACTAATTATGATTAGTGGATTTCCTTCCTGGCTTGGTAGCCTCCAAACGTAGGTGTGTTTGCACCGAACTGGGTTAACAATTGCTTGTGTCCTTTACAATTGTATACTGCTTAATTTATCTTGTTCATATTTTAATCATTGTTCAGATATTAATGTCGTGACATCTCCTTTGACATCTCATATCTAATACCAGAATTTCAGGAATGTTTTTGAATAGAGAGAAAAACACGTTTGAATATTTGGGTTTGATGCTGATTTTTGGTGGAAGTTTGTATACGAGATTTCTTGACCAACCTCCATTGCAAGAACGATAACTTTTTACTCGTAACTAGGATTTAAGAGATTCTTGAATTTCTGGAATCTATATGAAATTCCTTTCATTTTGGAATATGATTTTGTGTCTAGGAGGTCTGTATTGAAGGAGATGAGTGGGTTTGAAGTTGAATGATTCTTGTTGGAAATAGATAATAGTGAGGTCGGGTGTAAGATGCTCAAAAAAAATAATGAGGTGACGGTATCGGAGAAATGCTTATAGATTCAGCTTATGTTGAATGAGAATGATAGGAGTGTCAGTAGCTATTGTGATGGTGATATTATAAGAAAAACAAATGTAAGGGAGATTGAAATCATGCTTGTGAAGACAAGTATCCGTTTGTTTTAGGGAGAATTAAGAGGGTTTCTATAGCAACCAGATATGAAGATGGTATTATTAAGATTGCAATTTGGAATGAGATTCAAATGTAAAAATATATGGATTATTAATGTAGAGAGGTTTAAAAGAAAACTAAAGAGTTATGGACGCGTTAAAGTCCTCTATGTGGATAGAGACTTCAAATTGAATTAAATGATTTGTGATGCGTTTGGTATTTTAGCATTTCCTGAGTTGGAGATTCTTAACATTTGTGTGATGCCAAGGGAGTATGAGAGAGACTTGGCTTATCAGTTTGGCAGTGTGTGAAGTAAATAAACATCATATCAAGAAGGTAGTTGTTCTCATTGATTTAAGAGAGTCAAAGGCTAGATGTGAAGCTTGTGGGACTGATAGATGATCAAAGTTTGTAACTGAAGCGTGATGTGTATTATGTGAATACGACTTATTGGAGTCAAGAATCAAGCATCAGAAGCTTGCGAGGATGATGCAAAATATTAGATATTCTATTATGAAAGTGATATGTGAAAAAGTTTTCGTGTTACTACCATGTCGGTAGAAGTATTGAAGTATATGTTCATTCGAGTAATCCCCACTCTAAAGAAGAAGGAGGGACTCGATTGGACCAGAAAGTGTAAGGATGCGTTCTTGAAAATAAATGTCTTTCTCACGTCTTCACCCATCCCCACTCGCTCGAGGAAAAGATCACCTTTGCTCCTCTATCTTTCAGTCACCGATCATGAAATGAGCTTAGTACTTCTCAAGGAGACAAATAAGACTAAAATGCACATGTAATTCATAAGCAAAGTGTTCAAAGGTGATGAAACACGTTACCAAAAGATTGAAAATCTTGTTATCGTCGTCGTCGCGACGATAAAGCTTCTCTAGGGTCATAAAGTCCTCGTGAAAACCAGCTATCCTGCTCGACATGTCCTGAAGAAATCAGATCTGGAGAGAATAATATTCTGGGCAGTGGAACTCCTAGAGCATGGCATCCAAATGTACTGAGAGGAAGCATCAAGTCCTTAGCTTTGTCATTTTTTTTGGACAAAATTTAGCTCACCAATGGATGAGGAAACACCTTTAGAATGGACTATATCAGTCGATGAAGGCTCAAACGTAAATGAGAGTGACGTTGAAATAGTCTTAGAAGTTCCTAGTGACATACAAATAGGGATGGCAGGCAGACCCAAACCCACGGGCCCCACCCGCACCCGAACCCGAGTCAACGGGTGAAAACCCGATTTGACTGGGTTTGGGTGCCACCCGATATTTCGGGTGCGGGTTTGGGTAGTGTGAAACCCACACCCGAAACCCGAAATTACACCCATTTAGACTTTAATTTTAATTTTAATTGTATACTTTAATTTTAATTTTAATTGAATACTTTAATTTTAATTTTAATTGTAGATTGTAGAATTTAATTTTAATTATAATGTTAAGATATTGAAGACCTTAATTTTAATTATAATTAGGGGTGTGCAAAATATCTTGTTGTATGCAAAATTTTAATTGAAATCTTATTTTGTAAGCAACAATATTATAGTAGTAAATATAACTTATAATCCTTCTTATAATTAACTAAGTAATATATATATATATATATATATATATATATATATATATATATATATATATATATATATATATATATATAATTGAAAACTAATTAAATTTTTTGAAAAAAAAATTAATTTTGTGTTTTTGTTACGGGTTCGGGTTTGGGTGGAAAAACCCGAACCCAACGGGTGTGGGTGCGGGTGTTATTTTGCCACCCGAATAACCTTTGGGTTTGGGTTCGGGTTCGGGTGTTGATTTCGGGTGCGGGTTTGGGTAGTGTGAAACCCGCACCCGACCCGACCCGTTGCCATCCCTACATACAAATCGAACAAGCACTAAAATTTGAATTCAAAACCATTAATAATCAAGAAGATTACATAACAAGGTTGTCGACATGATTCTCTCTATTTAAAGAAAAAAACACGTCATTTATCAAATAACAACACGTAAGATATCATATATATATATATATATATATATCATAGTAGATTGATAACTTTTATTGAACGACAATGTAAAACTATTTATTGTCACGGTATGCTCATTAAACTTTTATTTTAAAATTAATTAAAATAATTTTATCAATATATTAATATTGAGATGCCTAACAATTTTCCTTACATTTTGTAACAAAAATGAGTAAAACAAAAATCCTTAACATCCTTAACAATATATGAATGCACGTGTAAAATAAATTGATTATTCGCGAACATTGATCATAAGATTTGTTGGCATACTTTCAAAATTAGTTCTATATTATCGACTATACGTGTAAAAATCATTGTTATGATATAACCTCATAATCGTCCTCCTCATCCTTTCCCTAACTAACACTATTCTCGTTTTCCTATAATAACAACATTCCATTTTCTTATTCTTCCAATCTCTTCTTTCCACCCTTTCTCATGAGTTTCTTCAAATCCGTTTTCTCCGACGACCCCGACCCTTCCGGTTCCGAAGAATCCAACAATGCCCCCAACCACGAGTCTCCAAACGCGCCGGTCAGTCCTTCCGGCGCGTGGAATTTCGGCAACCTAATCAAAACCCTCAGCGAAAAATCAGAAACCGTTATCGAAGTTTACCGTCGTGATCTTCATGAATTCGGCACAGGTTTGAAGAAAGAGATAGAGGTCGCTCACGGCTCTCTCGAAACGGTGGGACACGTCATCGACCGATTCGGGAACACCGTGATTAAAGGAACGGCTCAGATTATATCTCAAGGCAAAGGCGCGATCCTCGATTCCGATTCCGATTCAGATAACAGCAATAACAATAAGAATAAGAGCCATAGTAGTTTCAATTCGAAGCTGTATAATAGATTTGATTCTCAGGTTCGTGCGATTCAGGGTGATGCTAAGATTTTCACGGAAGAACCGTTGGATTTGGAGCGTTATAATAAGTGGAAATTGGATTTTTCGTTGGAAGGGAAAAGTGAAGAAATGGTAGGGTTTCTGAAAGAGAATGAGGCTATGGAGAGTGTTTATAAAAGGGTGGTTCCTAATGTTGTTGATAGTGAAACTTTTTGGTTAAGGTATTATTATAAGCTTTATAAGGTTAAGAAAGCTGAGGATGTTAGGGTTGGGCTTGTGAGACGAATGTCGAGGGATGATGACGAAGAGTTGAGCTGGGATGTTGAAGATACTGATGAGTATGGTGATGATGATGATGATAATGATGATGATGATGATGAGAAGAATGGAAGAGAGGGTGGTGATTTCGATGGTAATGGTGTTGTGGAAATTAAGAGATTGGATGATTCTGGTGAGGAAGATACTAAAGTTGAAAAGAGAAATAGTTTATCAGAAAACAAGAAGGAGGAATCAAAAGTTGTTGAGAATTTGGAGGTTGTTCAAGAGAAGGGTGATGGGAAACAAGTGGAGGGTGTTAAGGATTCTGTAGTTGATTCAGATAAGAGAATGACAGTGGAGAGTAATCTTGGCGATGGAAAGTCATTACCAGTTGTAAGTCGGGACAAGGAGCATGAGGAAGTGGAGGAGAAAGATCTTGAGTGGGATGAGATTGAGGAACTTGATAGATTTGATGAAAAGAAGGGAATGGGAAGTGGTAGTCCAAGCAAAGTTGATATACGGAAGCGCCTGAGTTCGGCTGCGGAAGAAGAAGACTTGAGTTGGGATATTGAAGATGATGATGACGAGCTTACCAAGGCTTGAGGTGGTATATTCATGTAAGTGTGATCCTAATATCAGAAATTTAGCATTTTTTATCTATACATGTATAGATTTCTTAGAAGTAGTTGTCTCATTGTTCAACATCTTAATTGTATGGAAAAGTATTTGTTTTACAGAAATGATATTTAGACACGTATATTAACATCAGATACCACAATAATACGGTTCTAATCTGTTTTATTGATGTGTTTACTTTAACAATGACATGAACCTGTGCTTCTCTTATTGCACCAAACATCAAATAATAGAACTAACTAAAGAAATAGAGTATATTCTCAGAAAGAAAAACAATAATGATAAAAAAATGGGTGCTTCTATTGCCATTGAAAAGTTATAAAAAAATGCAAAAGGATATGAAGTGATGGGATCACTTGTGCATTGCATAATAATAAAACCTTAACTATAAGCATCTACATATATGCAATTTTGGTTCTCAAGTTTATAAATTAGTAATAATCATAAATATTCGATATTCTTCTAGACCAATCTCACATATATTAATATAACCACTGTAAATTAAGTAGATGACTGTGACCACACATCCTAGTGATGATTTGATGTGTAAAAAGAAATATAATAACCATTCATACAAAATTTCAACCTAGGATATAAATTCACACTTTGCAAAATTAGGAAGCTAAGCTTCTCCAAAATCCAAATCCTATAAGCTGATCAAAACCCACAATAAACTATGCATAAACACTAAAGTCTACGTTTTCTAAAAGCAACTACAAGGAAAAATCTGAAGAAATGTTTGTACAACAAAATAAATTACTCCAGAATCCAGAGCGTATGTATAACTGATGCATGAAACCCCTTTCTCAACTCTAGTTTCTTTAAACCCAAGGTTGCTGAGTCTGAAATCATATCTATCCTTCAACAGCAATGGTGGACTCAGAAGTAGAGCCTTCCCTGTGTGATTCAACAGGGGAAGGTAATGCCATAACCCGTCCTTTATGAGCACGTGGTGGAAGATACCTTGAATGTTTCCTGGGATGTCCCTTCCAAGGCAAGAAAACTCCAGTTCCGCCTCGAGGAAGTTTGCTGGGATTCATTGTCATAGGGTGCATAGGGGCTAGCATGAACATTTGAGGACCAAACATACCCCATTTGGGGATCATACCCATAGCTTCGTGGCCACTTATTGGCCCATTTGGCAAAGCAAGTGGACTGGCAGTGCCATGTTGCCAAACTGTCATCGCGGTTGTCGTCATTGGAGGAGGGCTTGTTGATTGGCCTTGATAAGAGCCTTCTCTCACTCTAAAGAAGGTGATACTCACCCTTTTGTTAGGGGATGGACACATCACATGCCTTGCCATGTCAGCGCTGTTTCCTCTCATCACTAAAAGAGACCTGCAAGGAACTTCATTAACTAATTAGGTTCTGTAAAATATATACTCAATTTTATAGGCTGAAAGAAAAAAAAAATGAAACTGTATTAACAATATCTACAATGATTATCAGTGTTTATTGATAGATCCTCCAAAATGGCTTGGAATCATTTGTTAAATTATACCATACCCATATCAAACATTCCCTGAGAACATGTCATTGATGAACTTAATGCTTGCTGAGAAAGGAGAGCTTAATCACTTTAAAAACATAATACGACCATGACAAATAAGAAAAACAAATATTTATAGAAAAATTAAGCTTTCCACCATCAGAGTGGAGACTTCTAACTAGACCTTGTGCATATACTGAAAATTTGAAACCAGGTGTTATCGTCATTTCAGCTATCTAGCAACTGATGTTTACTAGACAAGTACAATTTGTTTTTATCCCCCTTATGTATCTGCAATTTTCTGTGTTATTCACCAAAAATTGAAAAAGGAACGATGTAAATCTAACCAAGTGAGCATTTATATGAACACATAGTTCCATTCCATCTTCTGCCTTTGTTTGTATCGAGCAATGTTACTAGTATCTAAAAAGTGATTGGAAGACATGGATTAATTAGAGTAGATGTTTTTTGATACATACCCTTGCTTCAAAGATAGCATGAGTGGACCTTTGTAATTCCCATCATTTTCACTCATAAGAATACGCCCAAAAGCCATGGTAGACTCAGACAGAAGAAGGGTAGATAGAGGTTGATCCAAATGCGGTGGTTTCAAGAATGGCTGAGAAAACTCCTCCTGCAAATTACAAAATTGTATAGGCATTCCTTGAAGGATACTCCAATTGAAAAAAATAATCACAGCAAATGTTTTCATAAAACTAATCACAGTAGTTTTCTGAATTTTGACTAAGCAGGAAGCATGAACAATTTTTTACCTCTTCAAAGAAGTTGATAATGCAACCATTTGGCCTTGTGTACTCTGGAATTAATTGCCACTGAATAAGGTGATCAATGACACCATGAAGAAGTGATGGAATTGGCTCAATTTTGCCTGTATACCAAAACAGAAAGAAAAAAAAACAGAAATTTATACTATTTTTATTATTTAGAGTAATTTCTTTTTGCAATATATGTGATTAGAAAAACCAAATCACAGTTTTGTTATGTTAATGGTAAGGTGTAGGAATACTATCAAATATTCTATTTATTGAGTTCTTACTTTTCGCATTGTCTTTTATCTGTCCAAATATGGGTACACCTAACTGAATCAGCTCCCTTTTGTTCCCCTTCACCTGTTTGTTAAATAGTATAAAGGTTTCACCTGCATTTTATTGAAATAAACTTTGTTAGTGTGTTAAAGATTGTAAACAGTAGGACGCTAGTTTCTATTGATCATCATCCCAAAGTTAGTCTTGTCGGCAACAAAGTTAAATACAAACCCTTAATTCAAATTAAGGATAAGACGGTGCTTGATAATTGACATTGCATGTACTAAATTGATTTATAAAATAAATTGAAAGAAGTTCTGGCCATTATTTAGGTCTCAAATCCCAAACATTAAACCTGCAAAATTTACCTGAAAGTTCTCCGTTCTGACCAGCAGCATGGATCTCTTTCACAAAATCAGTCAACTTGGAGAGTTGTGATTCAGAAAAAACATCCTCATACAACCTCAATCCTTTCACAGCATTCACCTGCTAATTGCAATAATCCATCAATGAACAATACGCAGCTGCTTCTCTATCAAAAAAACAACTCATATCGGGCCTATGAATCCTAGCTTCTTATTAAAAACAATGCATGAACAAATGAACTTGCCGGATGCCCCTTCACGAATTCCTTGGTTGTGAAATCTTGTGTCAACTTTATCTCTGAAAGATGTCCTTCACATTCTTCATGATTTGAACATATACTATTGTTGATAAAACTGTGTTGCACTTCCAGCAATCCTGCACACCAGACCAAAGAAAACCCAAACAAATTTCATCATTCCAACAAATGCACTACCATAATTACCATTAGATGTTAAGTAACTATGTCAAAATGAAATTTCACCATTTCAACACTAGTTTTTACAGTGATTTTTCAGAAATTATTTGCCGTCTAACAAAAACCAGTTTGATTTACAAACAACACCAATGTCCCCACACTACAGTCAAGGTAATAGCGACAAATTGAGAAGCAGGCCACATCAACAAACAAACGTAACATGTTAGCAACAATAACACTGTCTCCCCATTTTGTATGAATATGAACACATCTACAATTTACATACATTTCTTTTGTTTTTTGTTTTTGTTTCTTATAATCAAACATTTTTTAAACCATTCATTGGATCCATCACCCATTAAACCACGAGCAGAACAAAGTTGACCCTGTAGAATTGAATCTCATAGGGAATAGCACCAAATTCGTCAAAAACCCCAACACTACCACCTACCCTCACACTCACCCAGATCCAAACCCGCACGTGGTGCAAAACATAGAATCTCGTGACGTCAACTACAACAGTACTAGCACTAGCAGCAAGCAATAGCATCTGTAAGTGTAACCAGAGTCAGACTCTGTTGGTTCCGCCGTCGGTGTAATAATACCATTTGCACACATCTCGAGACGTTTCCAACATCAAAATTGCACTATTCGCCCCTACTCTTCTAACTTAACTGTAACATAACGCCAAATATTTAACCAACAAAGTACTAGTACAAAACTGCATTGGAATTAAATTATCAACCATATTTTCTTCGTTCAATTACTTTAATATTTTATGAAATGCGTGCAATTACTTTAATGGAGTTCATATCATCAATGTACTTTTAAACTAAACACCTTTTGAAATGATTTTTGCTTTGCCTGAAAGCAAATTAAAGAGTCTTGGAAATAAAACTAATCAAAACTTTGAACGACAGAATTTGACTTCTAATCAAAGCATTCATTCAACACTTTGCCATGCCATGATTCTAGAACTAATTATCATACTAAACTTTAATTTAATTTTCATCTCCAATAAATAAACACAATGAAAATTAAATGCCGCAACAAAAACAGTTATCTCATGGAGCTTGAAAATTGAAATTAACAATGAATTACATCTGAAAATAAATATAACTAATCGATAATTAGAACTTTAATTAAGGATATTAATTATAATAATTAAACAGAAGATCGATGTACTTAAAATAATGACCTGAATCAGTGATCTCACTGTCCGGCGAATCATACTCCGCCGGAGCTTCATCGTCATCGGCAACATTTCCGTCGTTCATTTCCGATTTCTCATCTACATCACCACAACTCTCTATGTTTTTCGCTTTTCCATCAACCGATTCGATTTTCTTCTCAGCAACATTACGCAGTTCGAGAGTGACATCAGCAATGGAGTGATACTTCTGCATCTGGAGGACAGGGATCCAATTGAGACGCCTGTGATGGATAGCCGCAAACGCCGAGTCGTAATCGTTGGAGGATGAAGCAACCTGCGCAAGATGACCACAGAGAGCGTCGATGATTGCGTTAGCGGCCGCAAACTCGCCACGATACCATGCGAGAATGGCGTCCTTGGCGAACGCGTCGGACACAAACAACGGAGGTGGCAATTGAGACGGCACCGGCATCGTTTTCGGTTGATCCGCCCGGGATTCTTGGATAGCCGCCATGGCTACTGTTGAATTAAAGTGATGGATCAATTAACAAAGAATAGCAAAGTGGAAATGAAAAAGAGAGAAAAGTGAGAAAAATGAGAGAGATTTTTTAATTTTATTTTAATGAAAGGGTTTTAGTTTTTTTTAAACCTTTCGAAATTGTGTCACATGCAAGTGTTGATGGAGAAAAGGGTTTTAGGAGTAAAGAAGAGCGTTGCGTATTGTAGTTTTTTTTTTTTTTTTTTTTTAATTGTTAAAATTCTAACGTGGCAACCTTGCCACCTTGCTTTATTCACGTTTATTAGTATTTGTTATTTTTCTTTCTAGAAACTCAGATATATTAAATTTTTATGTAAATTTTCTATCTTTTGAATTATGCTATCAATTGTTTATATTCCATAATTTTGAACACTTCCTAATATTTGATTTCTATACATAGGATTCTATCTTTTCGGTAAATATTTAAAATCTAAATTAAAAGGAAATTCATTTTTTCTAAAAAGAGATGAATAAAATACAAATTAAATAAACTTGCAAAGAATAGGAAATATACTCTGATAAATCATTTAGTCTAATTCAATAATTCTACATTTTATATTAAAATATTTTATTTTAATTATAAATCTCACACGTTAGTGAATAGAAAGTTTTTTAAATAAATAATAATAATTAATAAATATCTAAGTTTTCTTTTCCAAATATATATACAACACTTTTTTTACTAGAGACGTTCTTTGAACAATTACAAGAAAGTCAAATATTTTAATCATGATTAATTATAAATACTTTTTAAATAAAAGTATGCAACATTAAATAATTTTTAGAGAAAATTGTTGGAACATTTATAAATATTATCTTAATATTTCAATAATTATTATATATTTTAGTTATATTAACTATTTATTAAAGTAAAATGCTAATTAGATTTCATTAAAATTTAATTAGCAAAATGAGACTTAACACGATGATCAAAAGATCCATACTTGAAATAATTATGAGTTCGATTATTAAGAGCGAAAGTGTCAAAATATTCCTTGAAAATGTGGAGCAATTCATTGTCAAAAATGATAAAGTTGAGACAAGTAGTACCTTATCGAAACTCATTTCAATGAGTTATAAAGGTAAATGGAACATAAGGCCGTACATCATAGACATGTCTAAATTTGCATCAAAACTCAAGACATTAAAGTTAGAACTTTCTGAGGATTTAATTGTGTACTTGATTTTGATCTCTCTCGCCATATTTTAGGAAATTCAATGATTACGAAAGAGAGACAAATGGTCTCTCAATGAACTTATATCTCACTCTTCATTCTTATTTCGATTTAATTTTGAGTTTTTAAAATGTTTGGATTTTGTTTTAAAATTTTAACTCTTTTCACGTAAAAAATCTCTATAGGGGATAGTATTTGAAATTTTTGATATTTTAAAGCCATAATATATACTTAATATATGTTATTTGTTGTAAGTGTGAAGCTAAAACATTCACTCGTTGTGCAAGTTAAAGTAGGATTTTTCTTGTCATCCCCACTCGTATTTGACACCTCTAATTTTTGAATATTCTCAAATTAATTATGGTATTATTTATCCAAAAAAATATTTTTTTACCATAAAAAATCACTTTTTCAATACATTCAAATGAAATTTTTGGTAATGCAATAGAAATTCCTGGTACACTCATATCCGATTTTTCTGGAAAAAAAGCCTTTATACCGGTAATTCTAGAAAAATCGGTACAATTTACCGAAAATTCCCAAATAACCGGTAATTCTTACCGGTAATTTTAGTAAAGCCGATAAGACAACCACAATTTTGAAGAAAAACCCGAGAATTCTAAATTTCCGGTATTAACCAAACTTCCGGGAATTTTGAAAAAATCGGTATACCGGAAATTTCAGCTTTACCAGAAATTACCGGTAGCAGGTATGTGTTTTCCAACATGCTTGCATTGTGCGGTCCGGATCCGTCAGGGTCTTCTACCAATTCGTGCAACGATTACACTCAATTCTTCACCACAGACAAATTTTGTATTAAATATAGTGGCTTCAAAATTAATATTATTTTGTTGCATATCATAAATTTTAATAGTACTTTGAATGACAGATTTTTGAGAGCTGAGCCGATGTATTAGCCTGACATAAAATATTGACAAGCAACATGGTATCATAGTTGTAAAGATTCGTTCAGATAGTGCAACTGGCCAACGAGAAAAGAAGGATAAATCGATAATGGGTTGTGAGAGAGGAGGAAATTATAAAAGAAAAGCGTCTGAAAGTAGTCAATCCTCAGATTGGGATTGTCTATATAGTATGAAAGTGAAATGTCCCTTTCGGCCAAGGTCTTTGCCAAATGTTATTGGTTGGAGGGTGAATGTTATGTGTGGGTTTCACAATCATAGGCTATCTCAGGATTTATCAGGGCATGACATATTGGACCGTCTAAAACCTCACGAGAGACAGCTTGTGAATGACATGACGAAATACAACATGCCTTCGAGACACATAATTTCCGCCATAAAAAACAAAGATCCTGAAAACCTCACAAGTGTTGAGCAAGTATATAAAGTTATATCTACGTACAATGAAATCAAGAGAGGTTCATTGACGGAAATGCAAATGTTGTTGAGTCTTATCCATAAAGAAAAGTACATGTCTTGGTCAAGAAACAAGGAAGACTCAAATGTTGTTACTGATATATTTTGGACACATCCCGATTCAGTGAAGCTGTTGAATGTGTTTTACTTGATGTTGATTTTTGATTGCACATACAAGACCAATTGGTACCGGTTACCGTTGCTTGAGATTGTTGGCGTTACTTCAACAAAATTGACGTTTTCGACAGGGTTTGCCTATTTGGAACATGAAAGAGAGAGGAACTTCAAATGGGCACTTGAGAAGCTTAAAAAGTTGTATTTTTATGAGAAATTGCTCCCGATTGTTGTTGTCGCGGATGGAGAACTTTCCTTGATGAATGCATTGTCAGTTGTGTTTCCAAATTTAACACATTTGTTATGCGTGTTCCACATTTCCAAAAATGTTAGCATGAAACGTAAGGAGTATGTTAAATCAGAAAGACATGAACATGTCATGGATGTATGGAACAACATCATGTATGCTAATCGTGAGAGTGAGTATCTCGCACACTTGAAGCACTTTGAGACTGTTTGTGATGATATACATTTGTTTGTTAAGTATGTGAATGAAACATGGTTGACATCGTATAAAGAAAGGTTTGTTGCTGCATGGACAAACACAATTACTCATATGGAAAACACAACAACGAAAAAGTATACCGACATCTTTATTTTGTTTAATAAATTAGCATAATTGTTGTCTTATTGTGATTTAGTTATTGCTATTTAGGGTGGAGTCGGCACATTGGAGACTGAAAAATATGTTGTCACATAGTAAGAAAGATTTATGCCGCAGTTGGGATGTTGTTAATACCATGCTGAAGCTGCAACTAGGTTCAATCAAAGTGTCATTTGAAAAGAGTATTATGAACATTGAGCATCAGTATAACACTCCATTCTATACCAGTTTGCACTATTTTGTTTCAAGACAATGTATACAACACATAGGGAGAGAGCTAGAAAGGGTGAAATTGGTTGGTAGAAATAAGGATATTTATGGTTGCTTCATTGGATCTACACATGGGTTACCTTTTGCATGCCAACTTGTTGGTTTCCAAATATATGGTTTGCATATTCCTTTAGAACAAATTCATGTTTTCTGGAAGTCTAACACCCTATTTCTACCCGACTTGAAAATTAAATCAGAGTTATAAAATATTCTCCTCAAACATGGGATATCACATTTTTCAACTTTAAAACCAATCAACATAAACTTCATTAATTTATATAGATACTTCAAAAACTACGCAGCAGATTCATCAAATTACAACTTTAAAACAACACCGATCATTTTCAACATTAAATTACTTCAACATGATTTTCAAAATAAACAACTTAATCAAATTCATTAACTAAGTATAATTCAACATAAAAAACTAGACATGCGTTCATCCCCCCGAAGTGCTATGTATCAGAGCGACAAACACTAACTCGAAGCTACTAAGTACTCGACTCTTAAAATCTTTGTTGATGAAGAGAAAGAAAACATAATTTGGAGACTGCATTTACTGCGAAAATCAGAAGTTTTAGAAAGTCGGACGAAAATCTGAAAAGAAAGAAAAAATTGGTCGGATGAATAGTGATGTGCGTACGGTGAATAGTGATTTCGGGTTTTCGGGCTTTTCAACATTTTCTCGTTTGGTATGTTTCGGGCTATTGTGGTTTTGGTCTTTATTTGTTGGGTATTTGCTATTATAAATATATATCCCTTATATGTTTGGTGTGTGACAATTTTAGGGTTTACACTAACAACGAAGAGCAAAAGTTTAAAGGTATTAGGTTTCAACACAAAGAAAACCTTAGATTACACCTTGGGTTTAAGTGATTCATACATTGAGAGGGTGAAAGGTTGGGAAACACTTGGATAGAAAATATGGTTGTTCTTGGGTGCCTTCAGGGTTGTTCTTGGGAACCTGAAGACGGATGTTATTTTCTTATAACTCATTTGTAATCTTTTATAAACTGAGTATAGTGAATTGAAGAGTTGCTCTCTCCCTTAGAGTAGATTGTTTGATCAAACTGGGTGAACAAATTTTTGTTTTGTTCTTGCCTTATTCTGTTATATTATGTGTGTACAAATTATTATTGTTGTAGACCATTTATTTTAATTGCTATTATTCTTTGCCTCACAAATTGATATTAAATCTTATTGCAATTCACAACAAGATTCGCAATCAAACCTGTTGCGTCGTATACTGGAAGAGGGGTAAGACCAAATGTTTCTCTTCAAGGAAGAGGGAAGGCAACACTGGAGGTTTTTTTGGCTGCTCCGTTGCGGTTTAAATTAATGATTTAGTTTATTTTATAAAAGTAGTAATGTGTCGGAAAATTATAACAATAAAAAGCTGAAGATACAAAAGGATATACTGATAATTAACGTGCATAGCGTGAGTTTAGTCTCGTGTGTTGTATTATACAAGAAGGAATTGATCCCTGCCATCACATTCGCTAGAAATTTTGGAAGAAAAAAAGTTGTATTATTATTAATCGCTGTTTAGAATCTTACGCAATTAGTTGCTTCTTCAAACTCAATTATTTCCACCATTCAAAGCAATGTTCTTTTTACTTTCCTTTTTCAAATCCTCTATGTCATTTTCACACTCAAATAATTTGCACTATATAAGGCAAACCTTCTTGCAAATCACATTAACCAAATATAGCCATTACTACTCTTTTATCAATGGAGAAAAACAACAAAACATCCTCAAACTTGTCAATTTGTAGAAAAATCCGTCAAGTACTTGCAACCAACCTTGCCTTCAAAACCGTTGTTCGAATGAAACAGCATAATCAAGAACCTAAGCCACAACAACAAATGAAGACAGTACACATAGAAGGAGGAAGTGGAGGAGGAACAATCCCTATCACATTTGAGTATTCATTGGAAAGTCAACATACTTCAAAATTTGCTTCACCACACGTTGGATTATCAGAAAGAAAAGGCGAGTCAGTTATCGATCCAAATTTGGCCCAATCCAAAACAGTTACCAGGGACGATCGACATAATATAAATGCTAGAAAAAAGATGATAGGTGAGAATTATAAAGGGAAAACCTTGAAGGTTGGGTTGGTGAACTTGGAGCAAGGTAAGAAATCATTAGATATTCAAAGTACTAGTAAAGGAATTGGAACTGTGTCCAATGTTGGTAAGGGACATAAGAACCATGTTCAAGATGAGGCTAATTCTTTGAACAAGATGGAAAATCTGAATGACCGTTGTTCAGATTTTATTACGAAAACTAGGAAGAGAATAAGCACAAGATGAAATGATGGAAATACTAGTACTTTGAAAAGAGGTTAAGGCATATGGTGTGAACATTAGTTTGGTGGTTTTCGTTAATTATTCAATGTGTTTGGAATCTAATTATTATTCGTTGTTGAGTGGATTTGATTGATAGTCTATACCATACCATACCATATTATGATATTGTTTTTCTTTTTCTTTCTTATATTATACTATTTGCTTATCCAATTGAAATTGGAAAGCGTAATTGAAGAGAATAATTTGGCTTCATTGATCATGTATTAATGTATAAGGTTATAATGATTGTTTATGTTTAGATCTTAATATCCTATTGTTCCTTGTTTTAGTTGTATAGTCATTTCGATTTTGATGATAAATTAATAATAACTTTTGTAACAATGGGATATAGTATTAAGAGACGAATAAAAGATTAGCTAAATTTATCTCATTTCCCATTACCTTATTGAAGAAATGAAAGAAACACAATTAGGCTAACCTATTACTCTCTCTGTCATTCACTATTCTCACAAGGAAGTTTATATATATATATATATATATATATATATATATATATATATATATATATATATATATATATATATATATATATATATATATATATATATATATATATATATATGTCTTCACGACCTTTAATTGGGACTGTGTTCGATTTATAGGAGATGGTGGTGGGGGTACCTGCAAGGTACTCTGACGCTCAAGTCAATAAAGGGTCGACAAAAGCGTAAGTAGAAAAGGGTAGAAAGAAGTGAATACCTGACTCTCCAAAGATGGAGAGTTTTATAGGAGCACTTGTCCGCATACCATGGGCGCGTGCCTTTGACTAAGTGTAACTGTCTCAACGAATCTGTTGGGTTGTTGGCCGCATGGATGGGGTTGTTGGCCCGTAAGGTGGAAGTCCCCAACGACTATATGCTAACGGCTCTATTCTGTAACGGTTATGTCTTCGTGGATCCAATAGTGGGCTTATCCACTATTTGTTGGATTGGTGTTTACCCACAAAATTGGTAAACAAGCGCTGGTCCTCCAAAGATACCTAAAATACCCTTGGTTACTCGTAGGATCGATCAGATTGATCCTAGGACATGTGCTATATTTTGATTGCTCTCGTAATCGCGGTGTTTTTGGGAAAATGTCTATGAACCTTTATAACAAGACTCAAAGATTTATTTTGAACAAGAAAATAAAATAAAAGACAACAACTTTTGAAAATAAAGGAATGTAGAAAAGGGCAAAACTTGAAATTTAAATGAAGATAAAGACAAGGCTGTGAAATTAAATGAAAGTAAAGACAAGGCAAAAAACGTAAAAATACTGGAATTGTAAAGGAACACAGTAAAGTGCATGAAAGATAAATTTGCTTGGAAAAGTACATTGCTTTGAAATGTAAAAGGGCTTTTAATGTAAAAATTTGTAGAAGATAAATGACTTCAAAAGTAAAAGACTTGAAAGTAAAATACTTGAAAGTAAATTTGACATTGAAGATAAAATTAATATAAAGATAAATTTGGTGGTGCTTCAATCACGTACATTCTCACTGCACTCGTTTCACTACATGTGGATACTTTGAGTCTACGAAGTTACTAGTACATATGATTTTCACACAATTATTCACATACTAAAAATAGCTATTTATATACATTACAAAGTAACCGCTTTTGACGGTTTCTTCCTAAAACTATAATAAGATGATGACACTTGTCCCACTACTTGTTGGAGAAGCTTCATCTTGCGCCACTTGTCTCTATATTTAAATTGAAGATCACCCATTTTCCCCTCCACGTTTGAACGTGTGAAGACCTTTGATAACTGCCATGTCTGTCGAACATGCCTTTGGTCGAATACTCTCAACACTTAGAAATTAATTTACTTAGAATTTCACTAAGTATGGAAACAATAGGTGGGTCCCTTCGACTCTCATCCTTAAGTAAGGTAAAAAAACCCTTTTTTAGCTCATATAATAATAATCAATTTATTAAGCCAAAATAACCCCATTAATTGCTAGCGTCGAAATTTAGGGATAACAAATTGCCCTCCAAAAATGTTCTTTTCGACCATCATGATGAAAAGATCATTTTTTGATATTCATCTTTTTGATGCCAACTTAGGTCAGATGAAAGTATGGTTGTGACTACCTACCCTACGTTCTAACACTGTTGTGATTCTTCGCCCACGCGCATGACGTTATGCAATAATGACAAAGATCCCAATGGTCCCATCAGCCGAATCCGCTGGATTTTAATCATGGGGTTTTTCTTGAAACAATGCACGAAACGTCTTTCGTATTAACTGCCTCCTCAACGCGTCAAATCCCAAGTGTCACGTGTTCCACCACTTCACGTCTCTATTAAGTGGAAAGACTATACAATTTCACATTGTCTTTGCCTATAAATATAGTCTTCAACACATAAAGAAATTTTTTCCAAACTCTTACGAACTCAGTTTCTTCTCTTGCTAAAGTCTTCTTCTTTCTCCAAGAAACCCTAAAAAACTCTATTTTTACTTCCAACAATGGCGACTTCCAAGACTACCGTTTCCTAGAAGAAAGGTCAGAAGACCAAGTCCTTCCACTTTCAGCAAACTCTTGAACCTTTCACCAATATCACTGAATCCCAATCTGTCCAGAATCTTCAGTTTGCACCTGAGTCTTTGGTCAACGAAGCCAGAAGCATCTATCGTTTCCAGGTAATGATCTCTTTCCTTATAAATGAATGTCCATTTGTTGTATCTGGTCCTCTGGAATTGAAAGAGTTTAGAAGCTCATCTTTGTAGTTTTTAAATAATATTTTTATACATTTTTTTACTTTGTGATATTTATAACTTATGAAGAACTACATATAAGAAATGATTATAACTTATAGTATGTATGTGGCCACCATAATGCCTTCCAATTTCAATTGGATAAGCAAATATAATAAGAAGAAAAAAAAAATACTTATATCCTAGTTTTTTATTTATTTTTTAAGTCAAGATATTAATATAAACCAATACAAAGAGTACTTATATCCTAATATTTATTTATTTTTTAAATCAAGATATTAATATAAACCAATACAAAGAGTACTTATATCCTAATATTTATTTATTTTTTAAATCAAGATATTAATATAAACCAATACAAAGAGTACTTATATCCTAATATACTTCATATAGTTCATACCGAAAAAACTATCCTTAACTTTGCAATCCACTCCACTCAACAATAAATAAGAATAATAATAATAATTATTATTAGATTCCCAACCCAACACATTGAATAATTAATGAAAACCACCAAACGAATGTTCACACTAAATATCTTAACGTCTTTTCAAAGTACTAGTCTTTTCAACATTTGATATTGTTGTAATTCTCATCCTAGTTTTCATAATAAAATCTGAAAAGTGATCATTCGGATTTTCCATCTTGTTGAGAGAATTAGCCTCATCTTGAACATGGTTGATATGTCCCTTACCAACGTTGGCCACAGTTCCAATTCCGTTATAAGTACTTTGAATGTAGTCACTAAAAGCATCATTAATATTTAATGATTTCTCACCTTGTTTCTCCAAGTTCACCAACCCAACCTTCAAAGGTTTTCCTTGATATATAGTCTTTTTCTTAGGATTTATATTCCGTTCATCGTCCGCGGCAATTGTTCTGAATTGAACCAAATTCTGATTGATAACTGACTCACCTTTACTTTCCGATATTCCGACACACGGTGAAGCAATTTTTGAAGTATGTTGACTTACCAATGAATAATCAAATGTGATAGGGATTGTTCCTCCTCCACTTCCTCCTTCTATGTGAACTGTCTTCATTTGTTGTTGTGGCTTAGGTTCTTGATTTTGTTGTTTCATTTGAACAACGGTTTTGAAAGCAAGATTGGGTGCAAGTACTTGACGGATTTTTCTACAAATTGACAAGTTTGAGGATGTTTTGCTGTTTTTCTCCATTGATAAAAGAGTACTAATGGCTATATTTGGTTAATGTGATTGCAAGAAGGTTGCCTTATATAGTGCAAATTATTTGAGTGTGAAAATGACATAGAGGATTTGAAAAAGGAAAGTAAATAGAACATTGTTTTGAATGGTGGAAATAATTGAGTTTGAAGAAGCAATTAATTGGATTAGATTCCAAACATTGATTTAATAATAATAGTAACAATACAACTTTTTTTCTCCAAATTTTCTACCGAATGTGATGGCAGGATCAATTCTTTCTTGTCTAATACAAATACGAGACAACTCACCTTAATTATTATTATTATTATTATTATTATTATTATTATTATTATTATGGTTGAGTTTAAATTTTTTTTTTTTTTTTATTTGTTTACATTTAGACTGTGTTAACCCTTCATTCTTAAAACACTTAATAATTAACTTGGACAAATAAGGTTGTTCGAGAGTTATTATTCTCGCGTAACTCTTTAAATAATTGATTCTGATTATGATGCAAATGGTTGAGTTTAAACTTTTTTACATTTAGGTTGTGTTAACTGTTCATTCTTTTGTTTCATTCTTAAAACACTTAATAATTAACTTGGATAAATAAGGTTGTTCGAGAGTTATCATTCTGACGTAACTCTTTGAACAATTGATTCTGATCAGGCGTTCGTTGTCCATCAAACATTTTTCATAACAACTTGAATGAAAAGGGCCGTTGAGATCTGGCATTCTGGTGTAACTCTTTGAACAATTGATTCTCATCGAGCGTTTGTCATTCACCTAAAATACATTAAGCAAATCAAACTATTTTTTTCGCCGTCGTGTGATCCTAAAACCTCTTCATATACGAAAGAAACTTTGTCTTAAGATGATGCAAATCGATGCTTCATCCACTACTATTGAGTTGAGATAAGATGCGTGTTCCCTTGAATGTGATTTGTAAATCCATTCAATGTGATGCAAACGTCCACTCCTCACCTATTTTGGTTAAAACAATATTTTTGTCGATTATTACAAGATAACTTTCACTAAAATCAACCAACAAACAAACATTTTTCTACTCAGAACTACGTAAGCCTTGACTTCTCTTTTGAGATACGTAGGAGAAGGATTGTGAAATCTTGTCATGCCCCCTAATAATAAAAACATTTTTATGTCCTTTCTCTTTAATAAAAATCTAAAAATATTTCTCTTTTCTCTCTCTTTTCTCACTCAATAAGTAGAAGATTAGAAATTAATTTAAGCTAACATTCTTTCGACCCTAACTAAACGGTCCTCGTTGAGTACAACGTACATGAGGGGTGTTAATACTTTCCCCTTTCATAACCGACTCATGAACCCTGATTTGGTTGTGATTACCATATCCTTATCTTTCTTTTAGGGGTTTTATTAGATATTTCTCCTTTCCCTCTATGGGAATAAATAACGTTCGGTGACAACTTTGTTAAGTACATCCCACGAACTTGCAATTGCGCTTCACGAGTGTCGCGTTCTCATTTTTCAAGGTGCGACAATTAGTTGCACCGGTGTCTAAAATAAAAGTATTAAGTCTAGGTGTATCAAGAATAGTACATATGATACCTATGACTATATTAGGTTTGGTTGTTAAGTGGTTAAAACTATGAAACTGCAATTGGGATGACCCTTAGAGAAATGCATACAAAGCATTTTGTCGTTCTAGGGTAAAATTATTTGAGTGTGAAAATGACATAGAGGATTTGAAAAAGGAAAGTAAATAGAACATTGTTTTGAATGGTGGAATCTAATTGGGTTAGATTCCAAACATTGATACAATTAGGGGTGGAAATAGGCTGGACCGAGCTAGACTTTGTCAAGCCTAAGTCTGGCCTACCAAAAAATCTGAAGCCTAAGCCTGACCTGTACTCTGTCATATGCTTATTTTTAGGCCTGAGCCTGACCTTTTCTAAGGCCTAGTTTGCCTGTTAGCTTGTTAGCCTACATAAAAGTCTATTATTTTAGACATATGTAAATAGTTAATTAAAATAATATTTAAATAAACTAACAAACTAAAAAACCAATGAGACTAAAAATTTATTTGCATTGACTTATTTTAACTTACCTATTATCATAAGTTTTGTGAGACTATTTGTTTAAGATACCTTATGAAAATAACTTATAACATTGTTCATAAGGTGTTTTCATCTTATTTTCATAAGTTCTCCAAGATAACCAATTTTTATTTATGTATTTTAGTTCAAAATACAAAACTTAACATAATAATAATAATAATAATAATAATAATAATAAATTATTCATATTTATTTAGATAGGTCGACCTGTTAAGCTTAAAAGGTTATTTTATGGCTTAAGGCCTAGTCTTTTTAATTAAAGAGGCTTATAAAAAAGCCTAGGTCTCTTCTATTTAAAAAATAAGTTTGACCTGATCCGAGTCCGTGTAGGCCTAGGCCGTAGGCCCCTATTGTCGGTCTGACCTATTTCCACCTCTAGATACAATAATAATAATAACAATACAACTTTTTTTTTCAAATTTCTACCGAATGTAGGGATCAATTCTTTCTTGTCTAGATCTAATACAAATACGAGACAACTCACTTTATGCACGTTAATAATAATAATAATAATAATAATAATAATAATAATAATAATAATAATAATAATAATAATAATAATTATAATAACGTGCATAAAGTGAGCTGTCTCTTAAATTGTATCAGACAAGAAAGAATAATTACAGTTTTGATCCATTTATTTTGGTCAATTCACGAAACCAGTCCAACTATTTAATTATTAAATAGTTTTGGTCCCCATGTCCATTTTCTGTCTAAAAAATGTTAGTTTTATATACGTGACATACTTTTTGAACGAGAGAGAACATATAGAGCATGTTTTGGTGAACGAAGAAGACGAATGAATAAGTAAAGAGAGAAAGAAGATGAAGAAGGCAATTAGAGAAGACGATTTAAGTAATAAAACATCATCGAAAATGAAACGAATAATTAATCTTTCATATGCAAAGTCAATAAAAGTATGCCACGTATCTAAAAAGTAGTACACAACAACGTGTTTTGGACAAAAAAATGGACATGAGAAACAAAACTATTTTAAAAAATAAATAAGGGGACTTATTTCATCAGTTTACAAAAATAGGGGGATCAAAACTGGGATTTAACCTTATTATTATTATCATTATTATTTTATTTTTTTAATTATTTTTTTGGATAAAAAACTTATACTAACAAAAAAACTGAAAAATACAAAGCAACCACCAAAGGGGTCCAACTAGCCAAAATAGACAAAGTTTACTAAGAGAAGAAGAAAAAAACAACCCTAAGGCATTAAAAGCCTTCCAACATACTTCCTAAGCCTATTATGCAACCAACATCTATTGACAATTATGCTAATGATTTTGCTATCAATACCATCCATCTGCAAGTTGTTTCCAAAGCAATTTTCATTTCTACGTCTCCACAACATAGAAACAGTTTCAGAAAAAGTACATTTGAGAATATTGCACAAGGGGCTATTTGATTTGCTCTTTCTGAGAACCCAATTGATTTCTTCATCCCAACAACCTGGCTGATGTGAAAGTCGCAACCAGTCAAGGACTTTAACCCAAATGGACTTCATATAAACACATTAAAAAAACAGATGGGCTCGAGTCTCTTTTCACTACAAAAACTACAAGTATCATCATTGACAAAACCCAACTTTTGTAGTATAATCTTCATTGCTAATCTCTTGTGGCAGGCAGTCCAGAGGATGGAATTTGCACGAGGTCTGGAAGGATTAGAGAAGAAAAGAGATTTCCACTCCACACCATGATGTTGCTCATCCAATTTCACATAGAAATCCCTTGTATTAAACTTCTGGGTTTGCACTCCATTGTTCCATATTGTTGTTGCAGTTGCTCTTAATTTGAATATATAGCTTTGAAAATACAAGAGTAATTGTTTTTAATTTCTAGTTGCATTAGGTCCTTCTGCTTCATATAATAGTAGTGGATCCACATGCTATCCTCCTTATTACAAAGATTCCAAATTAACTTTGCTAGGAAGGCTTAATTCCACCTAGAGATGTCAATTATATCCAGGCCTTCCTTGTTCTTTGTAGTACAAATATCCTTCCAAGTTAAGGGGGATTTTCTGGTAATGGTGTTGGAACCAGACCATAAAAAGGATTTGCATACTGAATCAATTCGAGCAAGAACCTTTTTAGGGAGGGGGAGACACTATAACCAGTAATTGGAAAAAGCAAAGAGAACACAGTTTATTAGTGTAACACTCCAAAATTTGATCTCTTATTTATCACCGGTTCCTAGTAGCTTACGCTTCATTTCCATGTCATTGAGCATATCATTCCATACATTGCATAATAAAAATAAAAAAATAAATACAATGCATGCATCACCGGTCGAGGCGGGGGACATGTGATCAAGGGTTATTTGGCACTTATCGGGTCTCAGAAGAAAAATAATCTCAGAACGAACAACTAATGCCAGATATCCAAGTTTGCCCACCAAAAAGTAAAAATTCAAATTTTTGGTCAAGTAATCGGTTACAACCTAGGTAGTAACCGGTTACCACGTGCAAATTTGGGGAAAAAGACAATATTTTGGCTTGGAAGGATTTCCCATCACTTTTCCACTTTCCACACATTACACTCCATTTCCCCACATCACATTACCTTACATTACACTCCACCACTTTCTAGAAATTTCTACCATCATCCTATGGAATATTCCAAGGAATATTCTAGGGAATATTCCAAGGAATATTCTAGAGGCTCCAACTAACTTTAACTAACTCCTAACCTAAATCTCAAGCCTAATTCCCCAAGCCTAGATCCTAACCCAACCCTCACTCTAAACCTAACACATATATAAATCATTTTCACTCCAAACCTCACAACACAATTCATTTTCACCTTCTCTCAATTCTATCATTTTTCTCCATTTCCCAAGCTCACACCAAAGCTTCATCTTCATCAAGATTCTTCAAGTTTTGCATTGAAACTTGAAGAATTAAAAGCTTAATCTGCACCATTTGCATCGATTTCACGGATTATCGAAGAAGTTGCAACGGTTTCGGTGTTTATTTCACCTTACGGAAGTGCTTTTTGAAGATTTCTCATCAACCACATTTATTTTGCGCATTTCACGGGAGGAAGCTTCAGATCTCCGGTTTTCTCTCCTATCACGCATTGTTTCGACATTGCAACAATTACTAAAGCAAACCCCCGCTTTGTAGGTTGATGAATCTCATAATCATTTCTTGTTTTAACTTATTTCGCTTCATCTCGACGCGTGCGTTCTTCGCGTTTTCTTAATTTTTGATGCTTTAATTGATTGAATCATTAGGTTTTAGAGTCTTGAGGTGTTTGTGGCTTTAATTAGTGTTAAATTGTTGCATTTAGGTGTAATTTCCGTGCTCAATTGATACGCATTAAGTTAGAGCTTATTTGAATAAGTTGATGCTGAATTTTCCAAGAAAATGCAGAATTTTTGATTTTGGTCCCAAAGTAACGGGTTACCGTTTGGGTAGTAACGAGTTACCTATGTAAAATTTTGCAGAAAACTGATTTTTTTGAACTAGTAACGGGTTACCGCCTGGGTAGTAATGGGCTACCGCCTGGGTAGTAACCGGTTACCACTGAACCATAATGAAAAACTCTTGTTTTTTCTTGCATTTTTGATATCCATTTCCCCTCCAGTCATCATGGATCTTTAGTATATGATTTTAGGGGATTTTTAGGAGTTGTTTAGGTGCAGGCGCACATAGTTTCGACAACCTTTGATGCGTGTTTCGTTCATTTCCAATTTTTGTGCTTAATTGTGAATTAATGCTCAAAATGAATTATGAAGGTCGTTACCATGTTTGAACTTCTTTGTTAGCATGATAATAATTGTTTCAAGTTCTGTTTTGCTTCACCTTTGTGATCGGTACATGTTTCGGATGCTTGTGCGTGTAATCAAAATGTTGCATATTGTTCAAAATTGCCAAATTCTTATGTTTGCACTTGATCTTGATTTCTTGTTCACTTATTGCATTTAATTGTTGATGATTTTCTTCAGATCAAGATGCATACTAATACATGTTTGCTTCTTTATTTGTTCACAATAAATGTCAACTTGTTGAAAATGCACTTTTGTGATTATGGAAAATTCTTGAAAATGTTGAAGTGCTTGCTCCTTTACATGTCCATATGATCACTAACTTGTTACATTCATTGATGATTGTTGTGTGTATATCCATGCTTTGTAGTGTAGGAATTTACCATGTAAAAGAAAATGATAAATTCTGTCATGTTTTTATTACTGCCTTTTGAAATGAAAGTTGTTAATTGCATCCTGTTTGTGGCATTTTGACACTTTTTACACCTATTTTCATGTTGTTTGGTAGCTGTAATAGGCTGTTTGCATTGCTTGTTGCATTTAGTAGCTGATTATGTGTTAGGGTGTTGTAGTAGCTGCTGATTTTAGGCTTCTCTTAGCTTTTAGGCATCCTTAGGCTTAGGATTGAGTCTATTATAGATCATAACCATTCTTAGGACATTAATAGTCTTTCTTTTTTATCATTTTGTTTCAATGAACATTGTGAAGCTAACCTTTGTTTTTCAGGGAGGTTAAGGTAAGCCTTGTTTATATAACTTCTTCCTCATCTTTTTTATGCTTTCTAATTGTGTTTGCCTTAGCACTTTGTGCTTTTCTTGTATAGGTGATTTCCCCTCTTTAGAAACGACTTAACTTCTTTAGAGAAGTAAGTTTCTTTCTAATTCCCTCTTTTTTCCTTCCTTATTAGGATTAGAAACACAAGCAAGTTCCCTCCTTAGTTAGGAGAACTACGTCGACTCAGATCCTCATTTTCCCGATGAGGTACGTAGGCAGCGGGGTAGGGCCCGTTCGAGCACATTCTTTATTTTTCCTACATTTTCCCGTACCTTTTCGTTCTCTTTTCCCAGTTCCCTTTCTCATTCCAGTTCAAGTTAGCAGTTCTTTTGTTCAGCAACATCTTATTTCTCACCCTTTGAAACAGACTAACTAGCATGGATACCGCAAGGTACAGAGGACGATCTGGGGTGCTAATACCTTCCCAGGTCGTAACCGACTTCCGAACCTAGATCTTTGGTTCACAGGACCTTGTCCTTTCCTTTTCTCTTCGGTTTGTGCAACATTACCTTGTCCTTTACTTTTCTCTTCGGGATAAAAATTCCTGGCTGGAAACTCTACCTTTTCTGCGCCACTTTCGCGTTTGTACTAGGAGGAAAATCTCGGGAGCGATAATCAGCTAGATTCTCCCAGACATGGACAACAACCTAGAACTCCAGTGATGAATCCTACTGACAATTTTATCCACCAGAGGCAAATAGTGCGACACAATGAATTTCTTGCTAGTGACAGGGATACCAAGAAATCTAAAGGGGGAACCCACTTTAAACTTGGTGATCTCCTGAATTAACAGCCTATAAACCTTTCCAACATTGCCAAAAAAACACTTTGCACTTTGCAGGGTTTATGTTGAGGCCTGTGGAACCAGAGAAAGTGTTGAAACTCTCCTTTAGCAACTCCACTGACTTAGGATCCCCTATAGGAAAAAGGAGAAAGTCATCAACAAAACTTAAGTTTAGGATATACAATTTCTCACACTTAGAGTGAAAATTAAAGTCAGGCTTCAACTTTAGCTCGTCCAAAAATCAATGGAGATATTTTATAACCAAAACAAAGAGAAAAAGGGACAAGGGATCTCTTTGTCTAAGGTCTCTTTTGGTCACCAAAATCTTAGAGACTCCACATTAAGTTGAAACCTATAAGACACTGACTTCACAGTATGCATAATCTAATCAATGAATTTCATATGTAAGCTCAACCCCTTTAAAATAGTCTCTAGAGCATTCCAATCAACTGTTTCATAAGTTTTTTGCAGATACACCTTCAACATACACTTAAGAGCACCCGTTTTTGCACTATATCATTTGATCAATTCATAGGCTATAATAATATGATCATGGATCTTTTTTTCCAGGAATGAAAGCTACCTGGCTATAATGCACAATAGAATTAATAACTTTGCCTAGTCTTTTAGTTAGGATCCTATATATGATCTTGTAAATCACAGTGCAAAAATATATATGTCTAAAGTCTTTAACCTTGGTATCTTCATTAGTTTTGGGAATCAAAGTTATTAGAGTGCATCTAGTTGCTTTATACATCTTACCATTCTCAAAGAACTCTTTAACAACCTTTGTAACATATCCCTTGATAATTTTCCATGTCGACTAATAATTTTGCATTGAAGCCCTCAATTCCAAGGGCATAATTATCTTTCATCCCTTTCAAACTAGCATAAATTTCATCTTCAGTGATAGGAGCCATTAGAATGTCCATTTGATCCTTCCTAGTTTGAGGTCCTCTTCTCATAGCAGCCAGATCTATGCAGACTAGGTTTTCAGTAGAAGTACCAACCAAATTAGTGTAGTACTTCAAAATCTCATCTTCAATCTCCTTAGGATTGTGCAACATTGTACTTTCAGAATTAGTGATGTAACTAAGAAATTACTCTTTTTTCTAGCTTTAAGGGAATAATGGAAATAATAATTATTACCATCCCCTAACCTTAACCATTCCACTTTGGATCTCTGTCTTATGATATTTTCCTCAATATTACTCAGTCTGAAAACTTCAGCAATGCAATCTTTCACCTTGTTAATGATATGAACATTAAATCTATCTCTTATCAATAAGTCTTGGGCCATATTAAGGTCCATTCTATCTTAATTCAGCTACCTAGAAATACCATGGAAAGTCTTGCTAAGGTTTCTGATGACAGGTTATAATCTGAGCAGTTTATTCCACATAATATAAGATGGTCTTCCCACCAAAGGCTCATCCCAACTAAGTTTCATAACAGCTTTGAAACCAATGGTTTGAATAACCACATTTTTGAATTTGAAGGGAAATCTAGCGGGTCTAGAAACAAAGCTATTCTGCAAACACAACATAACATGATCTGAGACACCACAATTTTTGATACGGAGGTTGTGATCCATGTGATGTTGCCATTCCATGTTTCCTAATAATTTGTCTTTTCTTGAAAAAATCATGACATTCCTTTGGTTGTTATTCCAAGTGAAATGGTCATTACAAGTTTCTTTTTTTAGCAACCCTGTTGTCTCCATCATATCAATAAGATCCTTGTACTCATTGTCTGAAACCAGATTACCACCAATTTTGTCCCCTGCTCTCAACATATTGTTAAAATCCCCTAGAAGGAACCAAGGCCTTTGAATGTTGTCATTTATTTTGATTATATCCCTCTAAAGCTTTCTTCTATTTTCTAGCAGGTTGGAGGCATATATAGGTGTCATCAAGGTCTTCAAATTGCCATTTGGGTGGAAAACTTTGCAGTGGATAAATTGATCACTAGAATTAGTCATAGAGAATTTGATTCTGGTATCATCCCAGAGGGTCCAAATCCTACCATTATTGTGGTTTTCATAGTTGTCAATTATACTCAATTCTTCATTTCTTTCTTATGATACTAGTATTATGAGCTCTTATTCTAGTCTCAATAAGGAAAGCAATATCAGGGTCCATTTTCTTGAGGTGGGAAATAATCTCATGGCACTTACTTGCATTATTAGTTCCCCTCACATTCCAAGACATCATCATGTGACCTCTTCTAGTGGATTTGAGTTATCTCTAACCCTCAAAGCCTTAAATCTATTCTTGCAGCTAATCACAACCTGATTGGGATTGATCACAACTTTCCTTTTGTTTCTACTAGTGCTACCAACATTTTCCCACAATGCACTGCTACGTAAAAACCATTCAACAATGGTTGGGAAAGATATATGATTATATAGAGTATTGTTATATAGAGTATTGTTGTATATATTTTACTTACAATGATGGTCTGTAAATTGATGTTGTAATCCATGACGCACGCCATATATCTCAACGAGTATGCTTACGAACCGTTGTGATATATACTCTTAGATACTGGGTTCGAAACCCATCAGCAATTTAGGAAAAAACAAAAATTACTTTTGGCCACGGTTAGAATAGATAATCGTTGTGAAAGGCCCATGGTTTATTATATTTTATATAAATTTCTTGTTTTCTATACCCCTCACTACAGATATACATGGATTCAAATTGATGAAGAAGTATATAATCTGAAAAATTAATCTATTCTTGAAAACCAATTTAATCAAACTCTTGTTGTTTTTGAATTGCATGCGTCTCTTCATTCATCTCATGATGTTTACATAAATTGTGGTATAATGATCTGGCTTCTTAAATGCATTTAAGAATTCGAATATAGTTAAATTTTCATAAGAAAATTTGATCGGATAGTCTATCTTCTCATCATCACTTATTATCGTAATTTTTATACTAAATAATTTTATGGTTTTCAATGAGAATGAGGAGGGAGACTATCCGATCAAATTTTCTTATGGAAATTTAACTATAAACGAATTCAGCGATGCATCAGAGGTGCCTAATCATTATACCATAATAAATGTAAACAACGTGAGATGAAAGACGAGAAGCATGCCAATCCAAAAACAACAATGGTTTGTTTAACTTAGTTTTCAAATATAACTTAATTTACAAATTATAAGTATCTACATCAATTTAAATGAATGTATTTTAAGTGAGGCATATTAGTGAAACATACAATCTATATAGAATATAATGAACTCAAACAACATCATACACCAGAACCAGATACTATTATTTATCATACACCTTAACCATATACTATAATTTATCACAGACTATATTAAACTGTTACAAGAGAACATACCTCTTAACCATAATGACTTCATACTTATTTTTATTGTTTCTAAAACTAGGTAAGATTTTCTGCCACAATTGCTTCCTCGTTTACTACACATAGCTGCACAAACATGAAGACGAATCCAAAAAAATGAGAACAATCAACAAAAACAACATGAAATAAACGAGAAAATTGGAACTATCTAACAAAAAGATTGAAGTAGAAGAATACCTTATTTTCACACACACACACACACACACACACACACACACACACACACACACACACACATATATATATATATATGTACCTCAACAACTCATACTATAAGTTTACTACCACTATCATCATCCACCATGTGAAATAAAACCCTAAGAAATGAGAAGCAATGAAGAAAATTAGTTAGTATTCAAAACAAAACAAGCAAAAGTTGAAACAAGACCCTTGAAGAATACCTTATTTTCCATAAACAATATATATATTACGCTTGCTACCGCCAGGACCATCACCATGTTCATTTAGTTTTAAACTCTACAAGAAGGCATACAAGATGAAGAAGCCTAAATAAAAAGCTTCATACTTCTTGTATTCTCTTTTTTGCAGATTCTAAAAAAAGATGAAGCCTTGTTGCCAAAAATGTAGAGGAAAAATGGGTGCTAGGGTTTCGTTGTGAAGGAAACGACGCTACTATTAATAAGAGAAAGTTAATTCCCTTATATAGGTAAATATATCACAACGGTTAATGCAAACAACCATAATGATACATATATATTTTATAAATATACCACAACGGTTAAATATAAGAACCGTTTCGATACCCCTTTTATATGGCACAAGGTTTGATTCCTGATTACAATTTTTTTTTAATCAATTTTACATAATATATCACAACAATTATAATAAAAAACTGTTGTAATATTATAACCTTTGCTCTTCCCGGAAGAGAGAAACACTCATCCCAAGTATAATAATGATTTATGATTTTCTCCATTTTTCAAAAAATACCGTTCGAGAATATTAACCATTATAATTTACATTTCTTAACAATAGTTTTTTAACCTCCGCCTCATTTGGTTTTGGTTGCCAAACCTTTTTTTGTTTGTTCTTACATTGGTGGCTAACCTTTTGACAGGTTTCCTTAAAAACTCAGCAGAAACTTCATCAGATAGGTCCCTTGGCCGAAGACAAGGAGTTTAAACTATACCATATCAATCCCCACCACTGACCACACCTTAAGACACCAATATCAGTTTCGTTGGAGAAGACAAAAGTTGATCGAAAATCACCAAGAAAATCGCTAGAGCAAAGTAAGATAATGTTTTGTTGATTTTTGATATAATGATTACTGATAATAATAATAATATATTATTTTTATTATTATTATTATTTAATTATTATTATTTAATTATTATTATTATTATTATTTAATTATTATTATTACTATTATTATTATTTAATTATTATTATTATTATTATTTTATTATTATTATTGTTATTTAATTATTATTATTATTATTAATATATTTATTATTATTATTATTATGCAAATGGTTGAGTTTAAATTTAAACTTTTTTACATTTATGTTGTGTTAACCGTTCATTCTTTTATTTTATTCTTAAAACACTTAATAAATAATTTGGACAAATAAGGTATTTTGAGAGTTATCATTCTGGCATAACTCTTTGAATAATTGATTATGATCAAACTTTTGTTGTCTATCAAACAATTTTCTTAACAACTTGAATGAAAAGGACCGTTGGGATCTAGCATTCTCGCGTAACTCTTTGAACAATTGATTCTCATCAAACGATTGTCATTCACCAAAAATACATTACATATATTTGGAAAGAACTTTTGATTCATCCAGTGGTATGATAGCTTGTCTTTCTTGTTGAACAAGTAATGAGTATACTCTACATAGAGGTGTGCAAAATATCCGGTTGTAAGACCAAAATCCGTAACCAAATCTAAATCTATTTTAAATATCCGGATATAATTGAATGGTTATTAACCGGTTTAGTTTTTAAGGGTTTTGGTTATCCATTCATATAATCCGGATATAATTAAATGGTTATTAACCTGTTAAATTTTTTTGGATTCAGTTATAACTGATTATTATCAAAAATCCAAATTTTTTAATTTTCAAAATAAAAAAATATGTATTTTCTGATTTTTTTTTCTTAAAACTAGATTTTTTTTTTTAAAATCTGTTATATAACCATAACCAAATTTATAACTGGTTTTAATTAAATTGTGGTTTTGGTTATGAATTTAAATCATTTAAATGATTGGAAAATGGTTATGGTTTGGTTTCTAAAAATAACCAACCATGCACACCCCTAACTCTACATATATTTGGAAAAGGATACATGATTGGAAAAGCATGAATTTCAGTGATTACTTGACAAGTGGTATCACAATTATATTCAGGAGTTGGACGAAAATTGTCCAATTCTTGTGACAACTTCTTGTCACAAGGGGAGATAGAAGAATCGCCTTGCTTCAAGGTGCAAATTTCTTCTTGGATGTCTGAGATTTTGAAGACATCTCCTTGGTAAAAAAGGATTATTCAATTCACTTCACATCTCAGTTTCACTTTCCATCTACAAAGTGCTTTGAGCAATTTCAATTTCATCTGAATATTGATCCACGACATAATCATGGTGCTGCACCTATACCAAATTATTGAGTTATGATCTTCATCAGGTGGTCGAGACAAAACACCGTTGATGAAGTGCAGTTTGTTCTTGGAGAATAGTAATTGTTCTTGGGAAACAAGAATGATAGTTGTTGTAAGATAGTTATGGCGAACAAGAACCAAAACTAAATTTTCATTTAGATGCATTAAATATGAATTTAGGATATCAAGTTGACGACCCTTGTTGGAATGTGAGGAGGTTCTGTCATTAATGTTGTTGGTAGAGCTTGCAACATATATGGTGAGATGAGGACGAAGAGTGAAAAAAATCAATGGAATCAAAATGAATATAAAAGAAAAACTAAAATTAGTAAAATTAATTGAATGCAACCGATGAAAATCTGAATTCTTACAATGATAAAAAGTTACTTTTATATAGCAAGTAACTTAGAATGCAACAACTAGATAATAGTTTTTCAACTGTTTTACAAATAAGTTAATTTCATTTATAATTTTGCTTTTCTCAAAAAGCTAACTAACTTCTCTTTTACCTTATCATATTTAACAAAATTTCAATGCAAGTTTACATTCTAGATTCTGCACTTATAATATCACAACTAAAATTTGAATGTCAGTTAGTAAATGTTAGCCAACAGTTTTGATATCATGTTTTACCAAATTCATGGGTTTCGATGAACAGTGCATGAAAAACACATGAGCAGTACGTGAATAGTATATCAAAATTTAGATGAAGAAACAAAACTGTTTAAAAAAAAATAAAGAAATTAAAACGGTGAATTTCATAAAACAGAGAGATCAGATCTATAATTTAACATATATGTTAAGAGAATGTAACCTTTTCTAGAAGATCCAATCCGTTTGTGGTTTGATTCAATATATAGAAATAATGAACGGAGAGAAGTAAAAGAGAGACAGTAGGTAGTAGGTATTGGATTCAATTCAGCAATGAATTTTTCAAATAGCAGAGTTGCATTGCATGAATCACGTGTTGTGTTTATGGTGGGAAACAACTCGAACGTTGAAATTAAGTCCAGAATATTGAAAAGGCAAAAAGATTTAATTTAGTTGTGTGTATATAATATGATCAGCGTCACAGATGCTTTAGTTGCTTTTGTGTGCATATATCTACTTATTAAAGTGAATCTCATTATATTTAATCAGAATGAGAAAATAACTATAAATCCACTATAGACTTAACAAAACATACTCCTTTGTAGATTTTAATCTTTCCCATTATTGACAAAATAGTTGTTCAACTTTATTAAATAATAAATTATTAAATATATTTTTCCAATAACATTTTATTTTTTTTATTATTGATTTTATTTTAAATACTTTATTTTTTTTCTAACTGCTTAAAATAAAAGACAACGTGGATATAGAGACCTAAACGTGACTTAAAAAATAAAAATGATATACTTAACAAATACTATTTATCTATAATAAATTAATTAAAATTAATATTTTTATATATTTCTAAAATAAAAATAGTTACTAAATATATATATTAACTTTAATCTTTTTACACATTAATATTTTCACATTTTTGTCTACAAACAAATTATTAAATAAGTTGTTGGAGCTTACACGGGTAGAATCCAAGTGTTAAATTTAATAATCCAAACCATCATCACAATTATGGTTCCAATACGAAACAATGGCATCGATTGTGGAAAGTGACAATTGGTTTCTGTGAAATTCTTATTATATACATATAATATTATATTTTTCATTAAAAAAGTTATGAGTTAAGTAAAATATGTTTTTCCATTTTAGTGTTGATCTTGTAGATGTTGTGTTGGGTATACTATTTACGATGATATTCTTATGAAGTGCTCTTATGAATGTGTTAAGTAAACTATAACATATATACCAAGAATCTCATGTTAAATTCCTTTGTTGAGACTATTTTTAGGAAATTATCTTAAATTTATTTGTTGATATTGTGTTAAGTAAAATGATTATGAGACTACACCTATGGAGTGTTCTTAGGAATTGTTGATGTTGTGTTAAATAAAATGTACCATATGAATCATATGAATCTCACGTTTAGTGTCTTTGTTAATTTGTGTTAAGTATATTTTTTATTGGAGTTTTTTTTTGTTTAAACAAAGATGAGTGATTATATCACCATCTCTCCTGCAAACACCTATATTAAGACTAAAAGTACAAAAGATTCTAGAGGTTTCACGATGATGATTAAGTTGACAAAAGTTTGCAACACCGATGTTAGGATGTCGATTGATTTTTGCTTAAAAATTGATAAGTATAATGGTGAACATGCTACGAATTTTAAGAGTTATGTGACATTACTTGAAAGGAGAAAAACAAGTATTTTGATAGACGATTGGAGTAAGATTGATAGTGAAGTGAAAACAAGTATTTGGACCAATGTTGGGGTGTTTATTTTAACTTTCATAATATATTTTACAAGTATATATGACCATTTATTTATTTTATTTAATACTAATACCAACTTTATTATGTAAAAGGATTTCCTATGCTATTGAGCATTGGAGGGGATTTAAGACACAACTCACAACATGTTATATTAAAAAACCAAAGCATAACTTAAAATCTCCACCTTAGATGTATAGTCGTATTGATCAGAAGACTTGGGATAAGTTTGTCGAGTCTCATAACACTTATGAATTCCCTACTAAGAGTCAAAGAGGAAAGGAAAATAGGAAAAAAAAAATATATCCACATAGATTGTCTTGTGGAGGATATAATAAGATGAAGGTTGATAGTTAAGTGAAAACAAGTATATGGACTCATGTTGAGGTATTTCTTTTAACTTTCATGATTTTTTTATAAGTATATATTACCATTTATTTTAAAAAAACAAATACCAAATTTATCATGTAAATGTAGGGTGTTTTTATTGTTCCAAAAGATGATAGTAAGTTGGAAAATAAATGGATTTCCTATGCTATTGAGTGTTATAGGGATCTTTATTCGTAGATGATAGAAAAATAGGGTAATATATATATATATATATATATATATATATATATATATATATATATATATATATATATATATATATATATATATATATATATATATATTGTAGCGGTAAAATCATGAGTGTAAGCTATTAGTTAACTTAACTCAAGGTAAACAGAGTCGCCACCGCGCTTTTATTTTATTCCAAATGGAAAAGGGAAAAAGAGCGAATAAAACCTAATGAATCTAAAAGCAAAAGCTAAAAGAATCAAACAGAGAACGGGTAAGGGGATAGGTTACAAATTGGGAAGGTTTTACGCACCCAAAATGTCCGTGGTACGCCACTGTCGCTCCCGGGATTTTCATCCTAGTACAAACGCGAAAGTGGCGCGGAAAGGTTAGAGTCGCCAGCCAGACATTTTTATCCCGAATGAATGGGAAAGGTAATGTTGCACAAACCTGAGGAAGAAGGAAAGGACAAGGTCCTGCGAACCAAAGAGACTGAGTTCGGGAGTCGGTTACGACCTGGGAAGGTATTAGCACCCAGATCGTCCGCCGTACCCGACGGGATCCACACTTGCAAAAGAAATTGTTTCAAAGGGTGAGGGTATGAAAACTGCAGCTAAAGGAATGAAAATGAAAGGAAAACTGGAACTGGAAATGAAATGAAATAAGAAACAAAGAGAAAAATGTAGGGAAAATAAAGATTGTGCTCGAACGGGCCCTACCCCGCTGCCTACGTACCTCATCGGGATAATGAGGATCAGAGACGCCGTAGTTCCCCTAACTAGGGGTAACAAAGGAAAATTGCTTGTGAATTAAAGGCTTGAACTGCCTATGTCAATGCTCAGGTGTTGCAGGCTCGGACGACGAGTGCGTTACCGTCTTGCAAAGTGACAAGTAGGAGCAAGTTCGCGGACGGAGCGAAGGAGATGAGAAAAGAATTCCCGAAGGAAAGACGCTTATTGTTTGTTTGTGTTTTTAGAAACTTTTATGAGTGCGTCACAAGGAAGTGAACTCAAGCTCTCACCAATGGAATGTGCACTTGTCACTACATTCCAAGATGGAATAATAGAACAAGCATACTCAAGTAAGGAGAAGATCCCCAAAACTTGAATCCAAAGATTAGGGCTTAGGCTCACTAACTTGTTTACTTATTAGGTGTTTTGATTATTTACATGAAGAAGTGTTTTTTATGCTTTTCTTTTATGAAGAAAATACCTTGATCAAACTTGTGCATCACAAGGTAAACATGTACTATCCCAAGATGGGAAGACTACAAGCATACCTCATGGGATAAGGCTATGGATCAATGCATCACTTCACATTTATTAAAGTGTTTTTTAGAGTTTTGAGATGAGAAGAGAAGAAGAACCAAAAGGATCTCAAAGGAAAAATTCTAAAGGGGAACTAAAATAATCCTAAGTATTCACATGCATGGATGTCCTAAGGGTTAGTGAGGTTCCTAGCCTAATGAAGAAAGAAGAACAAGATAGAAGAAGGGATGAGAAAGGCCTAGGCCCAACAAAAGAGAGTTAGTTCACATAAACATAAAAGGAAGAGATGAGAATTGGAGATGTGGAACTCAATTCCCACATCTCACACTTACCATAGCCCCTGCAAGGTTAGCATGCACAAATGAATACAAGCACAAAGTTCAAAACCAGAATCAAAATGATATGAAGAATAGCCTAAGAGGCCAGCAAGATGAAGAGAGAAGTCACATAATACCAAACAATGCCAAAATACAAGCAACGGAATCAAAAGATGGAATTTAAACACTTAAGGAAACAAATGACTTGAATATGAAGCAAACTCAAAAATTCAGAAGAAACAAGACCTATCATAGGACCAGGAAGGTACCCACACCCCAAAGGAACCCCAAATGAGAAGAAGAAGTTGGCACAAGTGCCCTTCTAAGCCTATAAGAGATCTAATAAACCAAAAGAAGCAAAATGGGACAAGGTGAGAACAAAAATCCACAAATAAACAACCAGCCATCTAAAAATTCTACAACTGAAACCAAATGATCTTAAAACACATTATATCAACTTGCAAAAAGGACTTGCAAAAATTCAGAAAGGAACTAGGTCAAATAGAGGCAAGAATACAAGTTAGGACAGAAAACTTACATCACAAGATACCTGACCAAAACTCAAGAAATAATTTTCTAAAAATTCTGAGAAAAATCACATGCAAACTACAAGATCTCAGGAACACAATGCAAAAAGAATGGGATCAAAACTCCAAATATTGAAAGCTGTAGAAAATAAACAAGACAGACTGGTCAAGAAAAGAAGCAAAAGAAGCTATGCACAATGTAGATTTAATTCTGGCACGTGGATCAATGAAAAAAAATAAAATAAAAATATGATAAAAAACTAGAAACAAAAAGAAATATCCATGATTTATTTGAGAATTTTTAGATGAATATAACTATTTTTAATAGATTAAAATCAAACTGAATTATATGAAAACAAAAATAGGAAAGAGAAATAAAAGAAATGAAGGGAGGTGCAGGAAGTGAAAAAAATGAACTGAATTGGGCTGGACTCACACATGCAGGGGTGCAGATAGTGGTCTGAAAAAAAATCTTCATAAATGATGGCACATGGTTGGCACATGTTCCTTAATGTGGTGGCAGATTTTGGTGCACTGGATGGAAACTGATCTAACGGTTGTGACATGTTCTCATCCTAATGCTAGACTCACTATTCCGGTCACCGGAGCTAAACTCCGGTCATCTTCTCCGATCACTCTCCGGTTAGGGCTTGGACAAATGTTCACCAAATTGAAAAATGAGACCATGGATAGATTCGTCTCCTCAAGCACATCACTAACCTAGGCTTAGTTTTCTCCTAAGGTTCACAAACAATGCAAATCGAAGCTCATAAGAATCAACCTAACAATTGAATCTAAGCACCTAGGGTGCATATCAACTAGCCAGCACAAGCATTGCTCCTATTGAGCTTCAATCAACATAAAACAACAAGAAAAATAAGAATTCATGTCAGAAGAATTGAATATGAAACCTGAAATGTAGTGCTGAATTTTGTTGAAGAAAACCAGAGAGGAGGTTCCTATGGCTTCCTTGATTGAGATTGATTCTTTGTGAAGTGAAATAAACACTTTGTTGGTGAAGAATCTTGAGGAATTAATGAATATGCAGAAAAATCCAGATGTAAATTTTGGAGGATTCAAGCCATAAACTCCATGAATAAGCTTCAAATCTTGATGTTGATGATGACTTGATGAAGATTGAAGTGTTGTAGATGAAGACCAAGGAGTATGGAAGCAAAAATGCAGAAAATTCAGAAGAAGTAATTCCAAAATTTCAGCTTCAAAACTCCATGAAAAATGCTCTATGAATGGTGTTAGATGAAGCACAATGAAGGAGAAGATCAATGTTATGGTTATGGAAGCTTGATCCTTCCAAATGCAGTGATTTTGCAGAGAAAATGAAGAGAAAACTTGGAGAATTTGGTGTGATTTTAGTGAAGAATGAAGTTGAACCTTGCACTCTAGCACCACTCCTCCTTATATAGAGCCTTGAACCTCTAGTTAACAGTTAGAACCAGAGTTAACAAGCCTTGGTTAACTGAGTGAAGTGAGTTAAGTGAGTGAAGTTAGTTGGGACAGTTATGCCAGCTGGATTTCTAGAACTTTCTTCAATTAGAACCAATCTAATGCATCCAACACCATGAAGCTTATGATGGAGATTAGTGAAGTAGAACACAAGCTTAGTAGTTCAAGGATTTCAGCTTGAGTTTTCTCTCTAGTTTGTGGGATGCACAACAATTAGAATGGACCTGCATACATTCAATGATAACTTGCTGATGTAACAAGGATCAATGGCACAATTCAGCTTGAAACCAATGAATCTAGTGTACTCTAGCTCATGAACATTTGTGGTGAAGACCACTTTGATGTAGCAGCAATGGTGAAGCTTGAATTAAGGCCAAAGTGAAGCTAAATGAGCTATAGAATGTGTACCAATCATTTCCACGTTCAACCCCAAAGATAGCATAGCATTCCCCCTTGTTTTGCATCAAAAACATCAACAAAATGGCAAAAAACAGCATCATGAATCGATTCATAAGGTTATGCATCGATACATACTGAAGAGAAAGCTAATTTTAGCAAAAAAACACATTATGAATCGATTCATATATGGATGTATCGATTCATAACAGTTTTTTTTAACTATTATGAATCGATTCATAACACGATGAATCGATTCATCCTGCTGCATTGCCTTATTTTTTTTTCAAACTTTGAATGGCCATATCTTTCTCAATTTTGATCCTATGAAGGAGTTCCACATATGGTTTTGAAGCTTAGGATGTCCTCTTTCATTTTCTCAAGGTATACTTTTCATAGGACTCTTATTTTGGAAAAAAACCTCTCTTGAAGTGGCTACAAAGATGACCAAAACTTGCCATTTTTGGAAACCCAAACTTTCCAAAAAATGGAAAGTTTTAGTTTTCTTGATTTTTTCCATTCTTTCTTGATCCAAATTGATCCCTAAGAGCCTTGTGATCATAATTTCATGATTTTGATCCCAAAAATTCAAGAGTTGACTTTTTACTCATCCTGGTTGACTTTTCTCCAATTTTCTGATTTTCAATCAACTGAACAATTGAGGACCTTCCAAAATGAATCCAATGGTGAAATTTGAACCATAGGTACTTGACATCATGTAGAGAACCATGAAACCATGCTTGGACCAAAGTCTCATTGATAAGCCCAGTTCATTAGAAACCCTCATCTGACACCTTTTTGTTGGGAAATGTTGCACTGCTTGCCTCCCTTGATCAAAACACCTCTGTACAGGACTTGTGGCTTCAAGTGAATACTTGTGGGATGTTGTGGACCATTTGCACAAGGTTGAGAAGCTATATGGCCCTTTGATTGCCTTTGTATAACCTTTAGTTGCTTTGTTCACTGATCACAAACCTATGCCCCTGCTGTGATGGTTATGATGCAATGTTTTTTTTTAATTATTTCATGAAGCTATGAATGCAAAATGCTATGCGAAATGCAAAGTGATATGCTAAATATGAAAATGAGAGGGCAAATTTTGGGGTGTTACAGCTGCCCCTATTCAAACATCAGTTAATCTGAAAAGGACGATAGCACGGGCTATCGACCATTCGAGATAAACTGTGGTTGAATACCAAGAGACCAAAAATTTGCACTCTAACGAAAAATGCAACCCCGGGAAATAAACCCAACCAGATGACGCTCTGGGGATATGAAGAAGAGAAGAAGCAGACGAGCTTCTTCCAAGCTGAAACTGATATTTGGAATAATAACAAGTTGACAGACGAGTCTTCAAACCATCCTGTGACGCCAGGAGCTGGACATACGAGTCCTCAACACTTAAAGCATATAAACTGAGATAGACGAGTCTTCAAACCATCATGTGACGCCAGGAGCTGGACATACGAGTCCTCAAAACAATGCATATAGCATGAGACAGACGAGTCTCCTTCGGATTTACCTGTTACGCCAGGACCGGTAATGCACTTAAGTCTGTGGGATAGACATGCAATCAAGGTAGACGAACCTTCTTCATATATTATCCGCGGATATATGGTATAAGACAGATGAGTCTTCTTAACAAACCTGTTACGCCAGGTGCAGCAACAACAATAATTGGTGCCTGAGACAGACGAGCCTCCTTCGGATTTACCTGTTACGCCAGGACCGGTAACCATTTCGACATTTAATTCCCACTATCAGGATTTGAAACCTCTTCAATACAGACGAGTATTGGATGATCATCAAGATAACACAGACGAGTGCCATAAGTCAATGATACAGACGAGTATCAGACGATGATCTGAGAAACACAGACGAGCGTTTCAGGCGATGATACAGACGAGTATCAGCAACTGGTATAGACGAATACCAGAGATTCAAACACAGACGAGCATTTGAAGTAGCAATACAGAAATACCAGGGAAAACAGCAAATCCTCACATACAGATGTAAGCTAGCACAGACGAGTACTGGGGATGATACAAGCGAGTATCCAGGCAAAGCAGACGAGCTTCAGAACACAAACGACTTCTGGGGAATAAAAGCAGACGAGCTTCAAACAAACACAGACGAGTATTGAGAGGTTGCAGACGAGCTACAACAGAGAATATATATCAAGGCACAGACGAGTGCAGCGAAGGATCCAATACCAAACACAGACGAGTGCTGGAAATTGTAGATGAGCAATAACAGAGGTATCATAACACAGACGAGTGTTGAGAATCAACAGCAAAATAATACATCTCAAAGCACAGACGAGTGCTGGAATTTGTAGACGAGCAACAACAGAATGCCTGATCGGCAACAAGAGATACAAATCTACAGGGGAAGACAAGTCAAGAGGCCTGGATACCCACTCTGACTGAGGTGATGAATACCTGGTTATATCATCACATACCCAAAAGTATGGCAACTTGGCTGAGAAATATTTCACGGACGGTGGTGAAAATCAAATATGAACTCTGTGGGGACAGATCATCTTCAGGCTTGTCTGGGGAAACTTCTTGGGCAAATACTCTGGCTGGGGAGAGCATCTGATGATTCAAGACTCTGAGGGGATATCAGGCTTTCAGTCACGCCTACTGGGGAGGACCCTTGCTGATGATAAAATACTGTTAATTCCATCTCTGATGATGACATGCTCTCAGGTACCTGCTAGGCATACTCCGCTGGGGAAGAATGGACTGCTACTTCACTGGGGAAGAAGAACCTGCTTGGGCTGCTGCCAAGGCTTGGTTGGAGGAAAATCTCTGCCGGAGATGTCAGGCTTTCAGATACCTGCTGGGAGAAAAAATATCTGCTTGGGGAGATACTCTACTGGGGAAAAGTAAATTGCTTGAGAGAATGTGACGCCATCCCGCAACCTGCAACAACAGAAAACACACGTGTGTCCCGGGGATTTGCATGGAATGATCTGTTCATCCAACGTCACCCGACACTCAAAGAAAGTTACAGTTTCCCTGCATGTCAGTTTTCTTTTCAAAATTATTACCATGTTTAGATGCAATGCTATTTTTGCCAAAAATTCAGGACATTTTGCAAACAAAAATAAACACACACAGCTTTTTGACTGAATATTATTTTTATTGAATGGCCTCTGAATAGGCAAAGATTTACATCAGGAAGCAACCACCTGGAAAGAGGTAGCCACTATAAAAATTGAGAAAAGAAACTATCCTAATGGCAATGTATACGGCATTCCAAGGAGTTCCATTTCTGCTATGACCTGCATGTCTTCAAGACTCTCCATTCTGCTTTGGCTTTCTGAGAGGACGAGGGGACTATTTCCTATCCTTCTGACATTGTCAAGCTGTACGAAACGATGACGTGGTTCAGATAACTTGGATCACAGTTGTTCGCTTATTCCCTTATTTTGCGTGGATCGCCCTCTCGGGTTTTCAATCCACCGGGATACCCTTTTTTGCCTGAGCTGTCCAATGTGGCTTTTCAACTCAGCGGGTGTACATTTTTTTATATTTATTTCCCTAATTTTTGCCCGAGCTTTTTATTCTGTTTTTTAGCTCGCCGGGATGCCCTTTTCTTGCCCGGACTTACATTCTGTTTTTGTGTCCAGCGGGTCTCTTTATGCGAAGTATTTTTTAACTGCGTCCGAGTTAACAGGGGATAGGAAGTCATCTCCATCCATAGTAGTGAGCATCAATGCTCCTCCTGAGAAGACTTTCTTCACTATGAATGGTCCTTCGTAGTTTGGGGTCCATTTGCCCCTGTTATCTGAACCTGGAGGAACGATTCTCTTCAATACAAGCTCTCCCACTTGATATTCTCGAGTACGTACTCGTTGGTCGAATGCACGCTTCATTCTCCTCTGATAAAGCTGACCATGACAGATAGCCGCTAATCTCTTTTCCTCAATTAGACATAGCTGATTGTAACGAGCACGCACCCATTCAGCCTCATCCAGCTTGACATCCATCATCACGCGCAGTGAAGGAATCTCTACTTCAACAGGCAAGACTGCCTCCATGCCATACACTAGAGAGAAGGGAGTTGCCCCTGTTGACGTCCTGACCGACGTTCGGTACCCATGCAAAGCAAATGGTAACATCTCATGCCAATCCTTGTAGGTGACAACCATTTTCTGCACAATCTTCTTGATATTCTTGTTAGCTGCCTCTACCGCACCATTCATCTTTGGTCGGTAAGGAGAAGAATTGTGATGTTGTATTTTGAAGTCCCGACATAAGTCTGCCATCATCTTGTTGTTGAGATTAGAACCATTATCAGTAATGATCCTTTCGGGCACTCCATATCTGCATATGATATCTCTTTTCAGAAATCTTGCCACCACTTGACGAGTGACATTGGCATAAGACGCTGCTTCTACCCACTTGGTGAAGTAATCAATCGCGACCAGGATGAAGCGATGACCGTTCGAAGCAGTTGGCTCAATCTTCCCGATCATGTCAATGCCCCACATAGAGAAAGGCCAAGGAGATGACATGACATTGAGTGGGTTAGGAGGAACATGCACTTTATCTGCATATATTTGGCACTTGTGGCACTTTCGAGCGAATGAACAACAGTCTGCATCCATTGTCATCCAGTAATACCCTGACCTCAGCAGTTTCTTTGCCATGGCATGCCCTCCTGCATGGGTACCAAAAGATCCTTCATGGACTTCCTGCATCAACAGACTTGCTTCGTGTCTATCCACGCATCTGAGCAAGACCATGTCGAAGTTCCTCTTGTACAAAACCCCGTCTGTGTTCAAGAAGAAACTAGCAGCAAGTCGTCTCAAGGTCTTTTTGTCCTTGGAAGATGCCCCTGTTGGGTATTCTTGCTTCTCCAGGAATAACTTGATATCAAAATACCAAGGTTTCTCGTCAGACACGGCGTCTACAGAGAAAGCATAAGCCGGAGAGTCAAGCCTGGAGATGTCAATTCTGGGCACAAAATTCCAACACAAGACTTTAATCGACGAAGAGAGAGTGGCCAAAGCATCGGCAAACTGATTCTCGTCACGTGATATGTATTTGAGCTAAACTGTCGTGAAGAATGTCAACAGTTTTCTAGCATAATCCCTGTACGGAACTAGATGCTCTTGATGCGTATACCACTTGCCGGTAATTTGGTTAATGACGAGGGCTGAATCTCCGAATATGTCGAGGTTCTTAATCCGAAGATCAATTGCCTCTTCTATTCCCATTATACACGCCTCGTATTCCGCTTCATTGTTGGTGCAGCCAAAAGTAATTCTGGCAGCGAAGGGTAAGTGGACACCTTCAGGAGTAATGAGTACGGCACCAACTCCACGACCATTGATATTGACAGCCCCATCAAACATCAACTTCCATTTGGATTCAGGGTCAGGCCCCTCCTCTGGAAGTGGTTCCTCATAATCGTTTGTTTTGAGGTACATGATGTCCTCATCAGGGAAATCAAATCTCATTGGCTGATAGTCATCCTCAAGAGGTTGCTGCGCAAGGTAATCCGCCAATACACTTCCCTTAATGGCCTTCTGAGAAGTGTACTGGATGTCGTATTCAGTTAAAATCATCTGCCATCTAGCAACCCTTCCGGTCAATGCTGGTTTCTCAAAGATGTACTTGACATGATCCATCTTGGAAATAAGAAGTGTGGTATGAGTCAACATGTACTGCCTCAGTCGGCGAGCAGCCCATACCAAAGCGCAACAAGTTTTCTCGAGCAGTGAGTATCGGGATTCACAGTCGGTAAACTTTTTGCTAAGGTAATAGATGGCGTACTCTTTTCGACCAGACTCGTCATGTTGGCCGAGCACACACCCCATCGACCCTTCTAGCACGGTCAAGTACATGATTAACGGTCTTCCTTCCACTGGAGGCATCAGAATTGGAGGCTCCTGCAAATATTCCTTTATTTTGTCGAAAGCTCTTTGGCAATCATCGTTCCACTTGACCGTTTGCTCTTTTCTTAGCAACTTGAATATTGGTTCGCACGTGGCAGTTAGATGAGATATTAACCGAGAAATGTAGTTTAATCTACCTAAGAACCCACGCACTTCCTTTTCTGTCCTCGGTGCAGGCATATCTTGAATAGCTTTTACTTTAGCAGGATCTACCTCAATTCCTCTTTGACTTACAATGAAACCCAGCAATTTTCCGGAACGCACTCCGAAAGTGCACTTGTTCGGATTTAACCTCAGTTTGTACTTGATCAATCTATCAAATAACTTCTTCAGGTTAACCAAATGCTCCTCTTCGTCTTTGGACTTTGCAATCATATCATCCACATAACATTCGATCTCCTTGTGGATCATGTCATGGAACAATGTGACCATCGCCCGTTGATAAGTTGCCCCGGCATTCTTCAGACCAAAGGGCATGACCTTATAGCAGAATGTCCCCCATGGGGTAATGAACGTTGTCTTCTCCATGTCTTCCGGCGCCATTTTTATCTGATTATAACCGGAGAATCCATCCATGAAGGAGAACACCGAGAATTGAGCAGTATTGTCGACCAACACGTCAATGTGTGGCAACGGAAAATCGTCCTTTGGGCTTGCTCTGTTCAAATCTCGATAGTCAACGCACATCCGGACCTTGCCGTCCTTCTTAGGTACTGGTACGATGTTAGCTACCCAAGGTGGGTAACTAGTCACGGCAAGGAACCCGGCATCCCACTGCTTCTGAACCTCTTCTTTAATTTTCATCGCCATATCCGGGCGAGTTCTTCTCAATTTTTGCTTTACAGGAGGACAGTCTTCTCTCAGGGGTAGCTTATGCATCACGATGTCGGTATCTAAACCTGACATATCTTGATATGACCAAGCAAAGATATCCACATACTCTCTCAGCATACTGATCAGCTCTTTCTTAACGTCGGCCTGCAGATTGGCCCCTATCTTGATTTCTTTCTTTGCATCTTCACTGCCAATGTTGATGGTCTCAATCTCTTCTTGATGAGGCTGAATAACTCGTTCCTCTTGTTTCAACAATCTGACCAACTCTTCAGGGAGGTCATAGTCTTCCTCAACCCCTTCATCAGCTTGGTAGATTGGATTATCAAAGTCATGCATAGTCATAGCAGGAACATTATCCGTGGAATCCGGATGATCAACACTGCACAAATGATGTGCTTATTCAGAATCTGCTTATTTTGAAAAAGAGACGCTAACATAAAACAAAAATGAAAAAACACATTGCCATTTTTATATATTTTTTGTGAAAAAGTTTAAAAACAAAGACAGGGAACACAGTTTGTCTGAAAATGTCCTTTTATTTCATAGCAAAATAACAATGCGATACAAAACATGGTGGCCCAATACAATGGATCCAAACATCTTGGGCAGAATGCTGGATTTGACAATGCAGTATGCTAATAAAAGGAAACAAAACAATTACTTTGAGAGCCAGGTGACTTGAATAATGTCTTCAGCAGACCAATTTCCTAGCTCCTCGTCGGGTGCACACGGGCGGATCCAATTGTTGTCCCAGTCTCTGTCACTATCCCCATCTTGGCTTGCCATACAAATTTGATCGCGGTCGAGCAACCCAGCGCTTGTGAACGTGATAGCTTTACCACTTTGAGTAGACCCCCCAGGCTGATACCCTAAGCCGAATTTATCATCCTTCTTTTCCAGCTCCAACAGCTTTCCCCAGCCCTGAGCATTGCCTGATTGGACGACTTCCTTTGCTTCCTGGTAGGAATGAATGGACGTGCCCTCGTTGTTTTTCTTCACCGGAGTCAAGATACTGACATCTGCTTCAAAAGCTTGGCACAAAGTCTCGTGGATTTCTCCGTCCATTTCTACATATTTAAACGTCGACAGATGGCTGACGAATATATCTTCTTCCCCACAAACTGTGATGACCTGGCCGTCCACCACGTATTTAAGCTTCTGATGCAAGGTTGAAGTGACAACTCCAGCTGCATGTATCCACGGTCTGCCCAACAAACAACTATACGCAGGCTGGATGTCCATAACATAGAAGACACTTTTGAAGACTTGAGAGCCTATCTTGACAGGCAACTCAACCTCTCCGAAAACTGATCTCCTTGAACCATCGAAAGCTCTAACCACCAGATCACTCGGCGTCAGGACAATCCCATCAATATTAAGCTTCATCAACGCCTTCTTCGGAAGCACATTCAAGGAAGAGCCTGTGTCTACAAGAACATGAGACAGCACAACGCCCTTGCATTCCATCGTGATGTGTAGTGCTTTATTGTGATTCCTTCCCTCCGACGTGAGGTCTCGGTCCGTGAAGCCTAAGCCATGGCTAGCATTAACACTTCCAACAACAGCTTCAAGTTGGTTGACAGTAATCTCCTGAGGAACGTAGGCCATTTGAAGTACTTTCAGTAAAGCTTCTCGGTGCGCCGGAGAGCACATCAGCAGTGACAAGATAGAAATCTTTGAAGGCGTCTGGTTCAGTTGATCAACCACCTTGTAGTCACTCCTTTTGATGATCCTCATGAACTCCTCTACTTCTTTCTCAAACGTCCCCTGCCCAGCCACAAGAGTAGTTGACTCGTCATTCGCAGTCTGCTTTCCTTTGTCTTTGGATGAAGCCTCGGCCTCAGGATCCTTTCTCAGTGCAGGGGGAGCGAACAACCGACCACTTCGGGTAAAACCCCCAACACCTCCTACATTCTCAATAGTCAGGTCAGCAACAGGTTTACTCTCCATCTTCTGTCCAGCTACATAGACATCGGAACCATAATGCCAAGGAATGGCTCTATCATCGGTATATGACACTGGCCCAGGTACAGTAATAGTCACGGGACTAATCTGCGGAGCATAAATTGTAACCGGCTCTTGTCTGACGGGCATATCAGCTTCATCGTAGAAGATAGTAATGGTTGACACATCATCAGCCTCTTCATTACTGACCTTACTGAACTGCAAGGACCCCTCATCGATCAATTCCTGCAAACCCGTCTTCAATTTCTCACAGCCATTCACAACACTCATACAGTCTTCACAACCAAGATGGCAACCGGGAAATACTTGACCCTTCAACAGTCTCTCCTTCACCACCCTCAAAGGTGTCTTGACTTCATCGATACTCAGCACCAAACTCAACTTTTCATCACCCTCAACAGCATTGACTCTTGCCCCGCCATGATTAGGCATAGGGTTCGAGTTGACATTCGGTGGTGGCGCAAAGTTGATTGCCTTTGAATCTACAAGATCCTGAACTTTGTGATGCAGCGCCCTGCACTTCTCAGTTGAGTGCCCGGGTGCTCCTGAGTGAAAAGCGCATCGCGCGTTGACATCATAACCAACTGGAAGCTCTCCAGGAGGTGGTGGTGCCAAAGTCCTCAACTGAATAAGGTTCAAATCTAGTAGTCTTGGCAACAAGGCAGCATACGTCATCGGAATAGCTTCAATCACCCTGTTAGCCGGGCGAGCCTGCCTCGGCTGATATTGTCTCTGCTGGTAGTTGGTTCGAGGTTGTTGTTGTTGCTGGTGTTGTTGTGGAGGAGGTAGCATCTGTTGTACGGGAGCTGCAGGAATGGTGACAGCAGCCATATGTTCATAGGGTCTTCTGTAACCACGACCCTGGCTTCGGCCGAATACAGCATTCGTCTCGCCTTCTCGCCTTCTAGGAGGTCCACTAAAAGCTTTCCTCGCTCCATTTGAGCTACTAGCACCGGGGTCCTGTATCTTCCCCATTTTCAACAGCGTTTCCACCCTTTCTCCCACAATGACAATATCGTTGAACTTAGTAGCAGAACTCGATGCCAGTCTCTCAAGAAATACCCCCTGGAGAGTACCCATAAACATATCGGCCATTTCATTCTCTAACAAGGGTGGTTGCACCCTGGCGGCTAGCTGGCGCCACCTCTGGGCATATTCTTTGAAGCCTTCTCTTGCTGTCTGAGCCATATGCTGCAACTGCGTGCGATTCGGAGCCATGTCCATGTTATATTGATACTGCCTCACAAAGGCTTCAGTGAGATCCTTCCAGCTCTTGACATTGACCCTACTGAGCTTCATGTACCATTCAAGGGAAGCTCCCACCAAGTTGTCTTGAAAGTAGTACATCCACAGTTTTTCATCGTCTGTATGAGCGGCAATTCTCCCAACAAATGATTGCAGATGGGTCTTTGGGCAAGCAGTGCCATTATACTTCTCGAAGGTTGGAACTTTGAACTTATACGGAATCCTGACTCCAGGAACCAAGCCCAAGTCTGTTATATCGAATCCCAAAGAGCTCTGGGACTGAATAGCCTTGATTTGCTCAGCCATCTCTTCAAACCTCTTGTTCATTTCTACCCCTTGACCTTCAGCTTCATCAAGTAGAGTGAACTGGTCATCATGGTTGTCCATCTGAAGGTTATGCAACCCGTCGTTGACTATTGTCACTCCTGGTTGTGTAACAGGAGTTCCACCCTGACGTGCGCCCGCACCGGTATGATTATCAGCATTAGCAGCAGCAGCAGCGTTCCGGTTCTGATTCTCAACCATCTCTCGCAGACGCTCTTGATTTTTCCCCATGCCGGCCATTAACGTCATGAAATTATCCATTCTCTGCCTCAGATCTGCCAAATCTGCCTGCATCTGGTCCATGGCTCGTTCTCTGTTAATCTTGGTTGGGTATCTGTGTACTGCTGGTTGTCCCCGAACTTTACGAGGAGCTATAGTGCCTGTCACACAAAACACGTTAGTAACTGAAACAACACCTGCAAAACAAACAAACAGGTTATATGCAATGCTATGTAACTGTTCATGTTCCCAATTTTAAGCATTTGGCATGCCCCAGTTCTGACATCTATCTCGACAATCACTTTCAGTGTTTAGCTTTCAAACTTTCTCTTTGATAAGTGTTCGGACATTAGCAGTATCCAGACAAACGAGTCTTGCACATTCAAAACGATAACTTGCACATTAATACTGAATATGGACAAACCACTATAGGCTAAAAGTCAGAATACATCCAGGAATATTCCCCGAAGGGTTACAAATCAGTACATCGAATAAAAACAAAATACAAAAATAAGCAAGACTCCTACAACAAGCCTGTAGGTAGTTTGAAAAATAAACTAAGCTAAGGACCCCGGCTCTGCCACCTCTGCCCTGCCTTTCTTGACACCCGCTCTCAGCTTGAGCTCTTCGATCTCTTTCCTTGCTTCCTCCAGAGCTAATTGACTTTGGGCTAGCTGTTGGGTCTTCTCCCTCCGGATGGCGTGGGCTTGCTCCACTTCCTCCTTCTTGAAAGCCATCTGAACTTCAAAGAACTCTTCCTTCTCTTTGAATTTCTTTTGCTCTTCATCCCTTTGGCCTTTCAGCCAAACAATGGACTGTCGAGCACTCTTGAGAGTCTTTAAAGTCTCCTTGTGCTTAGCTTCTCTTTGAGCTTCCATCATACTCAATCTGTGGAAATGGGCTTCTCTTCCGGAAAAATCCTTCTCTTTGTCTTCTAGAGAGGCTTGGAGCTTCTGCAACTTGCCTTCAGCTTCCTTCTTGGCTCTATTGGCCTGGTGGTATAGGCTTACCATCTCAATATTCTCTACTCTGACCTCATGCAACTGAGCTTCTAGCTTCTTGTATTCCTCCAAGGAAACCGTACTGTTCGGACTTGGTTCCTCTCGGGGATAAAGTGGAGCCTCGACTGAAAAAGGCATGAGAACTGACTCGATATGTCTTTGCAACCATTCAGCATATGGTGGATATGTCTTGGGATCAACTCGGCCGAAGTCTTTCTTCCCTTTTCTTATCCTGTGAGCCCAGGATTGGACTGCTTGTTGGACTAACTCTCTGTTTCCGTCAGCAGGAAAATACAAAGATTCAGCAAACATTTCCATCTGAGGAGGATCTTTCAAAGGGTAGCCAAACTGCTTTTTGGATAATGTCGGGTAGTAACTGATGACACCTTTCCTTCCCAGCAAAGGTACTCCAGCAAACCTACCGCAACTAACCATCAACTCCTTTCCTAGCAAATCCCTGTCATAACCCCAAGCAATGTCTTCTTCAGTCAGTCCCATCAGTCTTCTGGACCATCTCCATTCGTCTCGTATATCCTTGAAGGCACCTGACTTAGGCAACTGTCTAGCAAACCATTCAGCAAACAAAGGAGCACAGCAGACCACTGGACCACCTCTACCTTTCTCGTTTCTGTAATGGACACTAAAATAAAAGTCACCCAATAGAGTAGGCACTGGATTGCCTTTTGCAAAGATTGAGATCACTTATAAGCTGACAAACTCTTTCTCTCCGGGAAACAAGCTAGACCCATATACCATCAATGCAAGCAAAGCTCCAAAGTCGTTCCACCTAGCCTCTGTAGCATACTTCTCAGCCTCTGGGATAAGCACACTCCAGGGTAGACCTCTGCCTTCACTCTCTTGCAAAGCCTTTCTGACTGAAACAACTGGAAACCTACAAACCTTGGCTATGTCTTCATCTCTGAGCACAACCTCTGACCCGTAGAACGACAACGTCTCTCTGATCGGAACACTCAGCATGCTGGAGATCTCTTCCAATGTCGGAGCTAAGATGTAACCTGGAAAAATAAAGCAACGCAGCAGGGGATCATAAAATTGCAACAAGGTATGCAAGCTGTCCTTTTGGTCTGCAGTAGGCTTGTCCACAAACTTCAGTATCTGGCCATATCTTTTCTTGAAATTACCTAAGACTTGATCGTTCATCAAACCTGCTAACCTTTGAACACTTTTAACTTCCGGCTGAAGAAAGGTATAATGCACATTCTTTTTTCTCGGATCTCTTCTGATTTCTGCCATGGAGATAAGAATACCAAAACTGGGAACAACTGTGAGCAATGACCTGAAAATGGGAAACATAAACAGTTAATGCAAAGAATGATGCAAATGTAATGCAATGCAAGCATATGACCAACTGGGACCATCTGAACTGGAACACTAGCAAGGGACCCTCTGAATAACTGGCAAACCCAAAAGTTTACTGAGTCACACCCTCTGATAATCACAACTCTCTGATAGAAGATCTCAGAATCACAGTATCAAGAAATCCAGAATTCCAGAACCATAACTTCGGAACCATAGAATCATAGAACCATGGATCATAATCACAGGACCAAAGATCGCAACAAGGACCACTGAATAGATGAGTGTATGTTGAGGTCATGGGTTCCTGCACACCTGTAAACACCCCCCAATCTCACGGATAAAAGGCTCTGGGTCAGACATCACGGACTCTCAAAGCCACGTAGCAATAATACTGTCACCATCTCCGAGAAATGGCTCATGACCAAATCAGGGAATCGGTTTGGCATTATATACTACGTAGGGAGGCCTCAGCTGAGTCCGGGAAAAACAAGCATCCCCTATAGGTTCCCAGCTTCAAGCGCTGAAATCGAGAAACAATAGTACATTCAGCCCGTAGGATACAGTACTAATGTCATACGACCAGATGCTTTGACTGAGTTCCTATAAGAGAACCAGGCCATCCTATGCGAGTCCCCAGTGGACCCTCGGGTGCGAATGGGTTTGCCACAAAATGTGGTCTGCCACTGCCACCACTGGAGAGGGTTGTTTCCACAAAGGTTCTCAATGATCGGTCCCCAGCTGCACATAACTGTCAGGGTTATGTAATGAGAGAGGAAGATCCCCAAATCAAGACATTTCCAAGACAATCGCAACCTGGGTGTGGAACTCACTACTACCCCCATGACAAGATCTCATGAGGCCAAAGTGGAACCACTCTAAGTCCTATGGTGCACTCGAGCCGGGTACTTGGCTCATATCTCTCAAGAACCAGTAACACCCACCCCACCAAAGAAAACCAGTCCAGACAGTCCAGTATATATACATGATGCAGAAAATAAATACTGAAAACTGTAAATAAAGCTGTAAATAAAGCTGTAAATAAACAACAATAAAATACAACAAGCCACAGCAAACAAAACATCACCCAATGAAACAGAAACAAACAAGCGCTAGGAGAGACTCATAGGGGAACCAGAGATTCTGGTTTCGGTCCCCAGCAGAGTCGCCAGCTGTCGCTCCCGGGATTTTCATCCTAGTACAAACGCGAAAGTGGCGCGGAAAGGTTAGAGTCGCCAGCCAGACATTTTTATCCCGAATGAATGGGAAAGGTAATGTTGCACAAACCTGAGGAAGAAGGAAAGGACAAGGTCCTGCGAACCAAAGAGACTGAGTTCGGGAGTCGGTTACGTCCTGGGAAGGTATTAGCACCCAGATCGTCCGCCGTACCCGACGGGATCCACACTTGCAAAAGAAATTGTTTCAAAGGGTGAGGGTATGAAAACTGCAGCTAAAGGAATGAAAATGAAAGGAAAACTGGAACTGGAAATGAAATGAAATAAGAAACAAAGAGAAAAATGTAGGGAAAATAAAGATTGTGCTCGAACGGGCCCTACCCCGCTGCCTACGTACCTCATCGGGATAATGAGGATCAGAGACGCCGTAGTTCCCCTAACTAGGGGTAACAAAGGAAAATTGCTTGTGAATTAAAGGCTTGAACTGCCTATGGCAATGCTCAGGTGTTGCAGGCTCGGACGACGAGTGCGTTACCGTCTTGCAAAGTGACAAGTAGGAGCAAGTTCGCGGACGGAGCGAAGGAGATGAGAAAAGAATTTCCGAAGGAAAGACGCTTATTGTTTGTTTGTGTTTTTTAGAAGCTTTTATGAGTGCGTCACAAGGAAGTGAACTCAAGCTCTCACCAATGGAATGTGCACTTGTCACTACATTCCAAGATGGAATAATAGAACAAGCATACTCAAGTAAGGAGAAGATCCCCAAAACATGAATCCAAAGATTAGGGCTTAGGCTCACTAACTTGTTTACTTATTAGGTGTTTTGATTATTTACATGAAGAAGTGTTTTTTATGCTTTTCTTTTATGAAGAAAATACCTTGATCAGACTTGTGCATCACAAGGTAAACATGTACTATCCCAAGATGGGAAGACTACAAGCATACCTCATGGGATAAGGATATGGATCAATGCATCACTTCACATTTATTAAAGTGTTTTTTATAGTTTTGAGATGAGAAGAGAAGAAGAACCAAAAGGATCTCAAAGGAAAAATTCTAAAGGGGAACTAAAATAATCCTAAGTATTCACATGCATGGATGTCCTAAGGGTTAGTGAGGTTCCTAGCCTAATGAAGAAAGAAGAACAAGATAGAAGAAGGGATGAGAAAGGCCTAGGCCCAACAAAAGAGAGTTAGTTCACATAAACATAAAAGGAAGAGATGAGAATTGGAGATGTGGAACTCAATTCCCACATCTCACACTTACCATAGCCCCTGCAAGGTTAGCATGCACAAATGAATACAAGCACAAAGTTCAAAACCAGAATCAAAATGATATGAAGAATAGCCTAAGAGGCCAGAAAGATGAAGAGAGAAGTCACATAATACCAAACAATGCCAAAATACAAGCAACGGAATCAAAAGATGGAATTTAAACACTTAAGGAAACAAATGACTTGAATATGAAGCAAACTCAAAAATTCAGAAGAAACAAGACCTATCATAGGACCAGGAAGTTACCCACACCCCAAAGGAACCCCAAATGAGAAGAAGAAGTTGGCACAAGTGCCCTTCTAAGCCTATAAGAGATCTAATAAACCAAAAGAAGCAAAATGGGACAAGGTGAGAACAAAAATCCACAAATAAACAACCAGCCATATAAAAATTCTACAACTGAAACCAAATGATCTTAAAACACATTATATCAACTTGCCAAAAGGACTTGCAAAAATTCAGAAAGGAACTAGGTCAAATAGAGGCAAGAATACAAGTTAGGACAGAAAACTTACATCACAAGATACCTGACCAAAACTCAAGAAATAATTTTCTAAAAATTCTGAGAAAAATCACATGCAAACTACAAGATCTCAGGAACACAATGCAAAAAGAATGGGATCAAAACTCCAAATATTGAAAGCTGTAGAAAATAAACAAGACAGACTGGTCAAGAAAAGAAGCAAAAGAAGCTATGCACAATGTAGATTTAATTCTGGCACGTGGATCAATGAAAAAAAATAAAATAAAAATATGATAAAAAACTAGAAACAAAAAGGAATATCCATGATTTATTTGAGAATTTTTAGATGAATATAACTATTTTTAATAGATTAAAATCAAACTGAATTATATGAAAACAAAAATAGGAAAGAGAAATAAAAGAAATGAAGGGAGGTGCAGGAAGTGAAAAAAATGAACTGAATTGGGCTGGACTCACACATGCAGGGGTGCAGATAGTGGTCTGAAAAAAAATCTTCATAAATGATGGCACATGGTTGGCACATGTTCCTTAATGTGGTGGCAGATTTTGGTGCACTGGATGGAAACTGATCTAACGGTTGTGACATGTTCTCATCCTAATGCTAGACTCACTATTCCGGTCACCGGAGCTAAACTCCGGTCATCTTCTCCGATCACTCTCCGGTTAGGGCTTGGACAAATGTTCACCAAATTGAAAAATGAGACCATGGATAGATTCGTCTCCTCAAGCACATCACTAACCTAGGCTTAGTTTTCTCCTAAGGTTCACAAACAATGCAAATCGAAGCTCATAAGAATCAACCTAACAATTGAATCTAAGCACCTAGGGTGCATATCAACTAGCCAGCACAAGCATTGCTCCTATTGAGCTTCAATCAACATAAAACAACAAGAAAAATAAGAATTCATGTCAGAAGAATTGAATATGAAACCTGAAATGTAGTGCTGAATTTTGTTGAAGAAAACCAGAGAGGAGGTTCCTATGGCTTCCTTGATTGAGATTGATTCTTTGTGAAGTGAAATAAACACTTTGTTGGTGAAGAATCTTGAGGAATTAATGAATATGCAGAAAAATTCAGAAGTAAATTTTGGAGGATTCAAGCCATAAACTCCATGAATAAGCTTCAAATCTTGATGTTGATGATGACTTGATGAAGATTGAAGTGTTGTAGATGAAGACCAAGGAGTATGGAAGCAAAAATGCAGAAAATTCAGAAGAAGTAATTCCAAAATTTCAGCTTCAAAACTCCATGAAAAATGCTCTATGAATGGTGTTAGATGAAGCACAATGAAGGAGAAGATCAATGCTATGGTTATGGAAGCTTGATCCTTCCAAATGCAGTGATTTTGCAGAGAAAATGCAGAGAAAACTTGGAGAATTTGGTGTGATTTTAGTGAAGAATGAAGCTGAACCTTGCACTCTAGCACCACTCCTCCTTATATAGAGCCTTGAACCTCTAGTTAACAGTTAGAACCAGAGTTAACAAGCCTTGGTTAACTGAGTGAAGTGAGTTAAGTGAGTGAAGTTAGTTGGGACAGTTATGCCAGCTGGATTTCTAGAACTTTCTTCAATTAGAACCAATCTAATGCATCCAACACCATGAAGCTTATGATGGAGATTAGTGAAGTGGAACACAAGCTTAGTAGTTCAAGGATTTCAACTTGAGTTTGCTCTCTAGTTTGTGGGATGCACAACAATTAGAATGGACCTGCATACATTCAATGATAACTTGCTGATGTAACAAGGATCAATGGCACAATTCAGCTTGAAACCAATGAATCTAGTGTACTCTAGCTCATGAACATTTGTGGTGAAGACCACTTTGATGTAGCAGCAATGGTGAAGCTTGAATTGAGGCCAAAGTGAAGCTAAATGAGCTATAGAATGTGTACCAATCATTTCCACGTTCAACCCCAAAGATAGCATAGCATTCCCCCTTGTTTTGCATCAAAAACAGCAGCAAAATGGCAAAAAACAGCATCATGAATCGATTCATAAGGTTATGCATCGATACATACTGAAGAGAAAGCTAATTTTAGCAAAAAAACACATTATGAATCGATTCATATATGGATGTATCGATTCATAACACGATGAATCGATTCATCCTGCTGCATTGCCTTATTTTTTTTTCAAACTTTGAATGGCCATATCTTTCTCAATTTTGATCCTATGAAGGAGTTCCACATATGGTTTTGAAGCTTAGGATGTCCTCTTTCATTTTATCAAGGTATACTTTTCATAGGACTCTTATTTTGGAAAAAAACCTCTCTTGAAGTGGCTACAAAGATGACCAAAACTTGCCATTTTTGGAAACCCAAACTTTCCAAAAAATGGTAAGTTTTAGTTTTCTTGATTTTTTCCATTCTTTCTTGATCCAAATTGATCCCTAAGAGCCTTGTGATCATAATTTCATGATTTTGATCCCAAAAATTCAAGAGTTGACTTTTTACTCATCCTGGTTGACTTTTCTCCAATTTTCTGATTTTCAATCAACTGAACAATTGAGGACCTTCCAAAATGAATCCAATGGTGAAATTTGAACCATAGGTACTTGACATCATGTAGAGAACCATGAAACCATGCTTGGACCAAAGTCTCATTGATAAGCCCAGTTCATTAGAAACCCTCATCTGACACCTTTTTGTTGGGAAATGTTGCACTGCTTGCCTCCCTTGATCAAAACACCTCTGTACAGGACTTGTGGCTTCAAGTGAATACTTGTGGGATGTTGTGGACCATTTGCACAAGGTTGAGAAGCTATATGGCCCTTTGATTGCCTTTGTATAACCTTTAGTTGCTTTGTTCACTGATCACAAACCTATGCCCCTGCTGTGATGGTTATGATGCAATGTTTTTTTTTGATTATTTCATGAAGCTATGAATGCAAAATGCTATGCGAAATGCAAAGTGATATGCTAAATATGAAAATGAGAGGGCAAATTTTGGGGTGTTACAACCACGGGAGCCCTTTGAAATATTTACTGCTTTTTTGGTTTGAAAATGGTTTGTTTGAAAAAGATTGAAGAGATGAGAAGAGAAATGTTTTTTAATATTTTTGTGTTTGAAGAGACGATTGTCTCATGCCTACGTACCCACAAAGTGCAATGCGAGATCAAAACCTCGTAGTTCGTGGTACAAAATTTGAAAAGAAACAATGAGTTGAATCGATTTTAAAATGTAAAGATAAGTCGTCATTCTTTAGCGAATAATTCCGCTAAAAAGAATGAATCATATCTAGACATATGAAAAGAAAAGTGCACGAGGGCACAAAAACAATTGAATGAGTTTTGAATGTTTTAATGTTTTTGAGAGGAAAGTTTCGATATGCTTATGTGGTTTAGCATTTATTAAGAAATAAAATGAAAAGGTAAAATCGCATGACCTAAGTCAAGGTTTGATTGCGAAAATGTTTGAAGTTTGAAAACAAAGAAAGTTTTGAAAATAGGAAGGAGATTTGAAAATTTAAGAAGTGGGAGGAGATGAAGTGACTATCCTAAGACTTGAATGTAAAAGTTAAAGGAAGAACAAACAAACCGTGTGGTGAACATTCTTTGAGAACAATGGGATTTCCATCTTCATAAACAAATGAACTTAATCGAGGCCAAGGTCTTCAATCCATAATAACTTGAGCAAAGGGAGAGATCCTAAAATCTAAGTCCAAACTCCAAGTCCAATGCTAAGGATAGTAGCCATAGTCCGAAATTAAAAGTCACCAATCTTTTAGATGTTTAATCCGTTATTAATGTTTTCGTGTCCAAATGGACAAAAGAAAAATCACAAGCATAACAATATAAACATAAACAATATGATGAATGAGATAGTATAATAAAAGCATAATAAAAGAGATAAGGAGCGAGAGATTGAAATAAAGAGGATAAGGTGCGAGAGATTGAATTAAAATGTTAGTATATTAATAGTATTATAATATTTACATAGAAATGGTATGATGAACTTAATCAAACACAACCACAAAAAGATAACCAAAATTGAGAGGCAACCGGATCCAATTGGATCTTATTCCGAATTCGGGACAAGTTTAGGTCTATGTTAAGCAATCGCCGAGTAATTTACGAAGTAATTACCCTACAAATGAGGCCGGCCACCACAAATTAAGGTGGAAAATATTTGTGCTAATACATGTTAGAGAAATGATATTATAGATCATTCTCCGAAAACATGTCGCACGAAAAGAAAAGGTAACGGTCTAATCTTAATCGAGATTTCACATTGTATTATCGAAGGCAACCTATCACGATCCCAAAGTATAGAGAATGATCCAAATGATCATTCATCCATAGATTTGAAATAATGAAGATTAAACATCTTCGAAAACCAATAATCGTCGAATCGGAGATCTTATCGACCAAAAATAAAAGGAGATGAAATAAAAGATGGATCTAAAAATAGAATCCATAAAACAAACCAAATAAAATGTTTTTTTTTTAAAATCTTTTTTCCAAAATTCTTTCAATTAAAAAAAATAAGAATAGAAAAACAAACTAAAATAACAAAGGGGGGATGGCACTGAGTTTGGGAGTATGAGTAGCAATTGAGGTCCAATTCTTTTTAAGCCCAAACAAACTTATGAAAGAAAAAAAATAAGAAAAAGATCAGTTGAGGGGAGGTAACACAGGATTTGAATGTGTGATCAGCAAATGGATCCAAGTCTCTAAGCCCAACCACAAGGTCTTTTATTTTTAAAAAAAAAGCAAAATAACAAAAGTAAAGTTATAATACAAAGCAAAAGCAAAACAATATTCCGCTTCTTCTTCTCTTCAAGTGAGGCACGATTACCTTTCCTCTTCTTCAAAAAAAAACAACAACGCCGACACTGTTCACAAACCGGATGGAAAAAATCCCAGCCGTCTGTCTCTATCAAGTCATGGCGGTCAAGCATCAAATGAAACCATCTGAAATTTCCTCTTCCCTTTCACAAACACCACTCCGTAAAACCCGAAAAATTCGTTGCTCTTCTTCTTGTTCGATTCACAGCGGTTAACGTATTATGGTTGAAGGTGAGTTCTGCTTGTGAGAAGATTGAGGTCAATGAAAGATTGATTAAAAAATTTGTAGGTTTATGAAGTTGGAGGTTTGAAATTAGGATGAGGAGTTTTGAAGCTTTGATTTCAATTTGGTAGAATTTTTGGAGGGCTTTCAAAGCTTGGATTTGAATGGGGAGGAAGTCTGTATTTATAGCAAAAATGAAGGAGCTCACGGTTGCCGTTTTGTTTGTGATTCTGCGTTTTGGAAGTCACGGATTTTGCGTGCTTGCTGCTGAGTTTTTTTCTTGCGTTTGGGCCTGCGTTTTGTTCACCTTCAGCTGCATTTTGTTCAATTGTTTGCATGAGGCACGCGTGTGATGAATGAGTTTTCCCGTGGCTTGCAGCAGGTGATGTACGCGTGTGGTGCGTTTTGATGTTGCGAAATTCTCGTGTTGCTGCAGCTGGGCTTGCTGGTGGGGGCTTGCTGCGTTTTCAGCTTGTTTTCCACGTTTTGGTTGATGTGAGGAAAGTGAGGCGTGATGAGAGTTGCATTGCGTACGGCGTGTGTGATGTGGCTGGAGTGAAGCGGCTGATGAAGAACTGTGTTTTGCTTGATTTTCTTTGCGCTTTGAGTGTGGTGTTAAAGTGTGAGTGTTGTTCACGTGAGTTTGATGGCTTGGCTGGTGAGTATGAAAGGCAGAAGTACGACTTGAAGAATGTGCAGCGTGAGGTAGTTGGCTGTGTGTTTGCTATGTGCGGCTGATGCTGGCTTGAAGCTTGACTTCACAAACAAAAACAAAATTGGGCCAAAGAAAAATTATATGGGCTTAAGTTTGCTTTTGACCTGTTATATTTTTTTGACAATTTTTGCTGCAATGGGCTTTTAATAGACAAGAGCAAAATATGGGCCTAATGAACATACAATGGATTTAGAAAAAAAATATTATTTTGTTGAGAAAAATGGGAATGATATAAAAAGATACAAAAAGAAAGGATAATGGATTAATAATGGTTTAGAATAATGGTTTAGAATAATGGTCATTATGAAAAATGGTGGAAAAAAAATGGATTTAGTAATATTTTCGGAATCGAAAATGAGTTATGTATATAATGGTTATATAAAAAAATGATTGAATCGAAAAATGGGTAATGGATGAAATTTGGAAAAAGAATTAATTGAATTTGGAATAATGGAAATGGTTATTGAAAAGGAAATACGGGTGAATAAATGGATATAAAAAAATGGTTTAATCGAAAAATGAATAATGGATATGAAAACTGGATTTTAGCCCACAACCAATTTCTGATTTTTTCACAAGCCACTTGATGAACACAGTCAATCTTAAACCACTGAATAAATCGCAACTTTGTCACCTAAGCCACAACCATCGTCTGAAATTTGCCTCGATTATTTGAATCCATGCTGAGGAAAATAAATCCTCAGATGAACTGTTGATAAACTGGTGAACTTGAAGATTCAAACCAAACTTCGCACAAAACATTGTCTGATAACTGATGACTTTCACACACAACACAACTTGAACTTTGAAAACGCATTGTCTGAGGAATAGACTACTGGCACACATATCTTGCAATTGAAACCATTTATTTGATAGTTTGACCAAATTTAGGTCAAACGTCCATCTGAATCGAATTGTGACTGAACAAACGCATCTGAATTGAAATCACTGCCCTGTCTTTTAAATCCTGCAACACATAGAGAAGAAGAAGCAAACTGCAACATTTTTTTTTGGTATTTTTGTTAGAAGTTAGCAAATATAAACAAATAAAGCAAGTAAAAACACGGTGATCCCCTGCGAGGCAAAGACCTGCAACTGAAAAGGGACACATGAACCAATACGTGATCTTGTTCGTATGCGAAATGCAAATGAGATGCGAAAAATCTTAGGGTCAAAAATTAGGGTCTGACATATATATATATATATATATATATATATATATATATATATATATATATATATATATATATATATATATATATATATATATATATATTATCTCATGGAGGATATGATAAAATGGAGGAGACAGTGATAAAAAAAACAAAGAGATCAAAAGTTGGGAGTTCCTTCATTAAGCCTTGATCGCAGTTCATCTCCACATCAAACCATGGAAAATGGAAGAGAGAATGTCAAACACCAAGAGGAAAGTTCACATAAGACGCTACACATATAGTTTCTAATTAGATTGTAAGTATATATTTATTTTTAAATGTTATTAATTGTAGTTAATTCAATTTGGTAATGCGTTTTTATTTATGTTATAGGATTCGTTGGTTGAGTAATCCAATAATGGTGCCTTTGTTCCACAACAACGCCATGACATATTGATAGAAGCTATTGGAAAAAAGAATATGGTGTGCGTGTTCGTGGTGTTGAACGTGGTATGAATCTGAGGTTATTTTTCATATCATTGTCAAAGAGTGACGAAATACGCTAAACGGTTTCTTGGACCCGGGGTTTCTGGAAACCATGAACTCATAACAAACTTTGATTTTTATAGGGAAAAATAAAAGTGCAAAATATCCTTGGTTCCATGCAAAATATTCAGATTTGATTCATATCCAATAAAGCTTAAGATCCATAATCAATAGAGATCTTTCTAATTATGGAAGAAAAACAAAAACCTGGACTTTCTCTCATCTCCCTACTACGACCTATAGCCACTACTACGCATTATGCCAAACAAGACCTTAGGCAGCGCTTTAAAGCACTGTCTAATCCTCCGCTGCTAAAGGTTTAGGCAGCGCTTTTTTAAATCTTAAAAGCGTTGTCTAAGGTACCCTTAGACAACGCTTTTAGGAATACCTTATACAACGCTTTTGGTTTAAGCGCTGTCTAATCCCCTCCTATTTTAATTTTCTTAGGTATACCTTAGACAATGCTTTTGGTGTGTAATACCTCAAAATTTGCCCTCTCATTATCATGCCATTTAGCATATCCTTTCATACATTGCATTGCATTTAGATCACAATTGCATCATAAACATACATGAACATACATCTCCATTTGAGCTTTCACAGGTTGCGACTGGCCTTTATTTCTTCATGCGGCACGTGCACAATAATCTCAGAAGAAGCCAAAAGTTCTCGGTTGATTCAGAGGAGTTTAAGCTGAATATCAGTTTTATGGTGCAGTTTGCAAAAGTTGTAACTTATGCTCGGAAACTCATTTTGGCTTGAAACTCAATAGTTTATACCGTTTCATTATTCTCTACAACTTTTGTGTTCGGCTCGGAGGCCAATTCATCAAGGAAAATGGCGGGATTTATTTGTTTCTGAAATTTCGGTTTCGCCGATTAACTGTGCTAGCGGTATTCAAGAGTTTGTAACTTCTTATTGGGTCAACATGTCTGAGAGATTCATATGCCAAAAGTTCCGTCTTGATATCCTTTCCAACTTTTGGGTTTTGGCCGAGAACTAATTCTTTGAAGAAGATCTCAGAATGTGCGAGTCTTTAGAGTCGACATAGTGAAAAACAGTGCTGAACCGGTGAGTTTTGAACACTAAAAAATTCATAACTCTTGGATCGTTTATCGAATTGATATCGTTTCGGTGCCTAAAATTCCGTTTAGATGTTATCTTCATTATGTGAATTCAGTTTTGGTTCGGTCCAAGCGGAAGGATCTCGAAAATGCGAATTACCAATAAGGTTCTTTGATGCACTACATTGTCTGTCAGATTTTGTAAAATTCATAACTCGGTCAATTTTCATCGGATTGCACCCATTCTTGAAGCGTTGGTTCAAAAATTTTATCCTCTTCAAGTTCAAAGACAAATGCGAGTTTGAACGGTGCTCCAAAGATTATCGTTTTGGTTTATTTCACAAAACTGAAGTGCTGAACCGAAGAAAAAGGCTGAAAGTGGTTTCACGAGAAAATTCATATCTCCCTCGTCGTTTGTCCGATTGAGCTTAGATTTTAACACCAGGTCACTGACTCATAGATCTACAACTTTGCTGACAAAGTCGAGTCGAGATTATGCTCCGAAGAGGTTGACCTCGTCACATTTTCGAGTAGCGGACACCAAATAAGCCGAAAAAACAACTTATTCAGTGACGTCTTGCAGCTTAAACGTATCGATCGCACTCGATTTTGATCGTATGACGTTCGTTATTTTTGCATTGCAACCATGATCCAGAGGCGGACGATGTTGTGGAAGGTTCAGAGTCAAAATTTCTTGCCGAAGATATTGTTATTTTCACTTAAGCTGAAATTCTACCTTTTGCCTTTCATTTTACACTCCCTATATATTCTTTTGACCCACAATTTGTCTCATAACTTCAATCATAATTTACAAACACCAAAAAACTCTCACAAACTCTCTCTAAAGGATCAAAGTTCATTCTCTCAATTCTTTCTCAAGAACACAACAACAACTTCATCAAGAACTCAAGAACACAACAATTCCGATCAAGCTTTCGGTAGCCGAGCCGCCACGAACCACCACCTCCGGTCAACTTCACCACCGTAAGACCACCATCTTCCGCCACCGGCAGCCGCACGTCATCTCCTCCTCTCCTCCGTTCATGATCGCGTCTCACTTTCTTCGAATTCGCAATTTCTTCGTCGATTCTTCATTCGGTAAGCTTCTTAAACTTTAATTCATGAATAATTGTTGAATTGTTTCTTGAATTGAATTTTGAAGTTGAATTAATCTTGTGGAGATTATGTGCATTGATTCATGATTTGATTATTGATTGATTCTTGATTAATTTATCCTAATAATTGTTGTGGTGCATGATTGAAAATGCTTGGTAAAGTTGACATAGAATAATCGGTGAATGTTAGGTGTTTGACAAAATTCCTAAGAGAGTTAATTATTATAACTTGATATTGATTGAAGTGCTTGACTTTTAAATTCATGCTTGTTTCAATGTGCAAATTTGAAATAAGATAGGTTGAGGCTTAATTGTTGATGTTGTTCATGTGTCGCGTGTCGAGAATATGTTTTGGTCATAACTTCCTAACCGTAGCGCGTTTTTGCGAATGTGAATAGTGTAAATTGACTTTGTTGATTATTTCGGAGCCATTGGTGAACTTTTTAGTCGATTTCGGACAATTTTTTCCGGCTATTTTGCTACTGTCAGCCGACGAAATCGGCCAAAAAGTATCACTTTCAAGCGGAATTTTCAAAAACCGATTGCATATTTGAATCCGTTGGCACGTTTGCAAGTTACCATGCGATTTTTGTTCAATTCCGAGTCGGTGATTTTTGACGCATTTTTTCGTTTTAAGGCTTTTTAAGTTCGGTTTGGTGCGATTTTGATGCATTGATCTTGTTTTGACTTGTACTTATGTTTGTTAATCATTTGTCATTCATTGCATGTAAATTTGTTCGATTTCGGTTTGAGTTTGCATGTTGTTTATGTTAGAGCATAAGTGTTGCCCCGTTTTGAAACGTAAATTTCAATGCATGTCCATGACTCGTATATTCATATTTCTACTTGATTTGGAGTTGTGAGGCATAGTTGCAACTTCCGGTTGCACCTCTTTTTTGTTTCTAATGCGTTTGTTGAGTTCATGCAAGGTTCTCGCAAAGATCTTAACGACGGTCGTTTGGTTGGTATTCCACTTTATTTGTGGGATACCTTTGGATTCAAATGATATTTTGTGTCGTTGTTTTTGTTTCGATTATGGGGGATCTTCACAAAGCAATTATGGAAGATGGGCATTTATTTTGCTCATGGGAGATTACAAGGCTTGGCTTGAAGTTTTTTGGATTTCTTTTATGTGAAAGAATCGACACTTCGACCAAGTGAGTAATCTCGATTCTCTACTTTAATGCATCATTCTAGTTGTATGCGACTTAGGATCATATAACTTAAGGTGCATACTGAGCCCTCCCACCTGAGGCATTGGATTTATTTGTGATATATATTGATATGTGTCGATTTCGGAGTTTAGGGATTAGGTTACGGATTAGAGAATTCGATTCCTTTCACTTTCCCTTAAAATCCACTTTTTTGCCCATTTCGTCGCAATTATTAAAAATAGTTTTAGGTGTGATAAAATTCTGGAAAAATTCATGAGTGATCCTCATCCTCTTAATTAATTTGTCATATTTTTTGTTTCCAGATTTGGGTGGTTTTAATAATTAATTTGGATTTTAGATCATGAGCTGTCCCAAAATAGAGAATTTTGACATAAGGGACCAAAATCAATTTTCCCCATAGGTGTGAAACTTATTTTTTGTATATGATTAATCACTGTAATTTGTGACATCTTGATGCTCATTAGGCATTTTTTTCATAATTTTAGTGCCCTTTTTGATCCACTTTGTGGAGTTGTTTTTCGATAACCATGCTTTGTTACCTTGCTAATCAAGGAATTGTTTTGGCACTTTGGTGCATAATTTTGTAGAATCCTTTTGTACCATGTAAGATAATCACTATATCATTCCAGGGATTTAATTTCATAATTTTTAAAGGCTTTTTGCTATTTTTCCATGTCGCCTAGATCCTAGGTTGATTCATGTGTTTATGTGTCGCATAACCTAAATGTTAAGAAGGCATTCATGCCATTTTCTTGACGGGATTTTTGGTAACTTTTAGGAGTTGATTATAGGTCATTTGTATGTCTTTAATTCCAGTCATAGGTCATTTTTTGAACCATACTCATTTGGTTTGTTTTGGTGCTTTAAAGTGCATACTTATGTGAACTAACTTCAACCTAAACTAGTTTCTCTTCTCCTCTAAATAATAACTTGAATTGTGTGGAAATCATTAATGCTTATCAATGCATTCTAATTGCATATCATAACTTGTATGCTACTGGTCCATAATCATTTCATTCATATTCACATGTCATTCTTCCTTAGTTTGCATCATTTGCGATCTTATGCGATGTTTGTTCCATTTCATCTCACATCTTCTTCTTCTTGCCCCATATGCCTAATCCATTGCATCCATGATTTTATATTCATGCATCCTCATTCATAAGCATTCACTACTGACTTTTATGTTAATTTTATGTATTAATTCATGTTTGTAAGCCATATGTCTTCATACTTCATCCATGACCCTAATTTGCATTTATGTGAACTTAGGTGAACTTTTTGTACATAGTTTGACATAGTTTGATCTTGTGGGGTATCCTAGCATCCTTAGGGATCTATATCATGTAGCTACTAATTTTAGAAGTCATGTAACCTTTAGGTACCTTCACCTTTAGACTTAGGTCTTATTTTGAACCCTAGTTCCATTCTAGGACGTTTATGGTACTTAATCGCTTTTATGCTTTGATTTTACTTTCAATATGAATTGTCATGCTAACTTTTGTTTTGTAGGGGGGAAGATTGAGGTAAGAATTACTTAATTCCTATCTCTTATGCATTTTAATTGTGTTTGCCTTAGCACTTTGTGCTTTGCTTTTAGGCTTTCCCTTTCTTTAGAGACAACTTAACTTCCTTAGGAAGTAAGTTAGTTTCTAAGCTCTCTTTTCTTCTTTTCCTTTTCTTCCTTAGGATTAGAATACCTCATTAACCATAGGACCTCTCTTGTAAATAAACAAATAAAATTAGGGTTGTGTCTTAGTCCCCTTAGTTTGTCCTTTTTGCAACTTGAGTCTTTCTTTCTCATCTCATAAAGAAAAGCAATAAAACACTTAATAAAAATCGAACTTTCTTGTACGACACGAGACTTTGTTGCGGAGTGTTTATATGCGTCCTGTTTCGGGGCGAGGTGTAAATACTCACCGCGATGGACATGTCTTAGTACAAGACCGTTCACAAACAAATTCAAAATACTTCTTTTAAAAGACAAAAACAAATAACAAGCGACTATCCTGCGGGAACTTCTCTTTCTCATCTCATTCACTCACAACGCGAACTCGCGACGACTTGTCTCATTTGCAAGACGGTAAACGCACTCGTACCAGACGAGCCTGCAACACCTGAGCATAGACATACGCAGTTCCAGCTGTAAAAAACACAAACAAATAGTTCCCGCCTTAGTTAGGCGAACTACGTCGACTCTGATCCTCATTATCCCGATGAGGTACGTAGGCAGCGGGGTAAGGCCCGTTCGAGCACATTCTTTATTTTCCCTACATTTCCCCCTTTATTCTCATTTCTTTTCCATTCCCATTCCATTTCCAGTTAGCGATCTTATTCAACAGCATATTATTTCTCACCCTTTGAAACAAACAAGCAAGCGTGGATCCCGTCGGGTACGACAGACGATCTGGGGTGCTAATACCTTCCCAGGTCGTAACCGACTCCCGAACCCAGATCTTTGGTTCGCAGGACCTTGTCCTTTCCTTCTTCCTCAGGTTTGTGCAACATTACCTTTCCCATTCATTCGGGATAAAAATGTCTGGCTGGCGACTCTAACCTTTCCGCGCCACTTTCGCGTTTGTACTAGGATGAAAATCCCGGGAGAGACATGGTGAAAGCACTATCTAATCCCCTCCTATTTTAATTTTTTTAGGTATACCTTAGACAACACTTTTGGTGAAAGCGCTGTCTAATCCCCCCCCCCCCCCTTAGACAACACTTTTGCCAAAAGCGCTTTCTAAGCCCCCCTTAGACAACGCTTTTTGTGTAAACCGCTGTCTAAGGTATACGAAAATTTTTGAATAATTTTTTTGAAACCACTTTTTTTACCAGGTTTTTAAACCAGAATTTTGACCTGTTTTCAACCAAATTTTGGCAGACAAATATCACAAATTATATATCAATTTATGCACCAAAATTATAAATCCAAAAAATGCAATTCAAACCAATATATATATATATATATATATATATATATATATATATATATATATATATATATATATATATATATATATATATATATATATATATATATATATATATATATACACACTAATTCAAACCATTTTGGCCTATTATAATTACAAGTCATTGCATTTTACTACAAATGTATATATTATAAGTACACATATCTAATTCATCCAAAGCATTGCTTCAAATATACATAGGTCCTGAAACAACACAAAGATTGTAATTCAATTAATAAACAATATTATAGAAATTACAACGTTACACATATTTAAATTCTCATCAATTAAAGTAAGAGTACAATATTATACCTCACATAATACCTACCTCTATAATGAATTGACACCATTCCTATTTGATTTCGTCCACTTGATCTTTTGTATAATATGCACACTTGAATTCATTAAAGTACTACATAATAATATAACATAGTTTGATTTAATTTTAACTATTTAATTATATGAGAGATATGTGTAAATATAACTTATAATCAAGAAACCAAGGATATAATTGCATAATTTACCTCTTTCACTAACATCTATTTCTTTTCTTTGTTGGAATATTAATCACTTGTTTCTTAGCAATGTGTACGGATGAATTGATCCAAATTCCCTCATTATGATCGTTTTTTATATATGACTCATCCGCTATAAGATCCTCATTTTCATCATTTCTATTCAACTCATTCCGTCTAATGCATGGCTCATTCTCAACATCATTATCACATTGATCGACACCGCTATCATCAACCACTTTGTTAGAGAAAAGCACTATAGACCATTTTGTACTCGTCGGGTCATTCACATAGAACATTTGTTTATCTTGAGATGCTAGAATAAAAGGTTCATCTTTGTACCCCACCCTAGTAAGATCAACTCGCAAAAATCCAGACTTATCCATTCGTATGCCACTACTATTTACCCACTTGCAACCAAAGATGGGAATCTGAAACTTCTCGTAATCAAACACCCAAATGTGCCCAATAACTCCAAAATATGACAAATTTGCATATTTGGGGTTTAAGTCCTTCATACTTGATATATGCATTGCTTCAGCTAGCACAGTGACACCACTATTTTGCATAGTACTCTTATCATCTAGTTCTTTGGTATAAAATGTGTATCCATTAACTGAGTATGCATTATGAGAAAACACATGCAAACTTGGACCATATGCCAAACATCTCAACCTTTCTGTTACCGAAGAAGGATCTGAAGAGCGCTTCGAATAAATATGATCCTTTAACCATTGTATGAAACTTTGATTGTGCTCTCTAACTATCCAATTTTCATTTCTGTTCAGATTTAACCTTCGGAGTACATCCTTGTGCATTTCAACATATGGCTCAACCCCATTATCATTGTGCAGAACATACAAATGAACTTGATCTCGTTCATCCCTTGATACTGTCACAATTTTATTTCCAATTAATTTTTTACCTTCCAGTTTTTCGAAAATCTGAACTTTGGGGAGTCCAATCGATTGAACGTTAGACAAATATTCAGTACAAAACTCAACAGCTTCTTCAACAATGTATCATTCAACAATACAACCCTCTGGTCGACTTCGGGATTTCACGTACCCTTTTAATATTTTCATATACCTTTCAGCAGGGTACATCCATCTCATATAAGCTGGTCCACACAACTGTGTCTCTTTCACAAGATGAACAACTAGATGAACCATTATGTCAAAAAAAGACGGAGGAAAATACATTTCAAGCTCACACAAGGTAATTACAATCTCTTTTTGTAGTGTTGGTAAGATCTCGGGATCGATCACCTTACTACAGATTGACCTAAAGAAAAAACACAATTTAGTTATGGCACTTCTTACTTTTTCTGGAAAAATAGAACGTATACCTATCGGTAGAAAATGTTCCATTATAACATGGCAATCATGTGTCTTCAAATTCTTCAACTTGAGGTCTTTCATAGAAACAAGTCTTCTGATATCTGATGAGTATCCTTCTGGAACCTTAACTTCACTCAGATACTTACACATAATTGTTTTCTCCTTTCTAGATAAAGTAAAAGCAGCAGGTGGTAGATATGTTCGTTTTCCTTTCTTCATGGGTTCTAATTCAGTTCTCATTCCCATTTTTAACATGTCCTCCCTTGCTTTAAGGCCATCCTTAGACTTGCCTTTTATATTGAGTAATGTACCGATAACACTTTCAAATACATTTTTTTCAATATGCATAACATCGAGAAAATGTCTCACGTACAAAGACTTCCAATATGGCAATTCAAAAAACATCGACCTTTTCTTCCACCCACCTTTGACAACCTTATGTGCAAAAGGCTTGCCAAACTCTGTCGCTCCCACCAAATGACGCCGGGTCAAAAGGGGTACAGACGCGAACGGGCGGCGAAAGGGACAGTGAGAACACACAGCCGTGAGCCCACTGGAGATGAAAAGAGTCGCCAGCTAGGCATTTTTATCCCGGAGGAAAGGCAATGCTGCATAGACCTAGAAAGAGATGGATAAGACGGTTGCGAACCAGAGAGACTGAGAAAGGGGGTTGGTTACAACCTGGGAAGGTATTAGCACCCAGATTGTCCGTCGTACTCGACGGGATCCACGCTTAAAAGATTTGTGTTTTAAAAGGGTAGTGTCAGTGCATTCTGTGTATAAAATAGCTGGAAAAAGATGTACAGGTGTCAGTGTAAAAGAAGTGCAGTGTAATATGTGCAGTGTCAGTGCAAGGAAAAGAGTGAGATGCTCAAGATCATGAGGCTAAAAGAACAATGCTGGAAAGAGGGGGGATATACAGAGACTTTTGTTCGATAACTGTTAAGTTATGCCTACGTATCCTCTCGTGCAATGAGGAAGTCAGAACACCGTAGTTCGACCCAAAGAGACTGAAAGATGAATTGACTTTTGAACTGCTTGTTTGTCTATGCTCAAGTGTATGACCTGTCTGGCTCAGGTGCAAACTGTCTTGCATTAGACGGAAGAAGCAAGTTCTCGCTTACGAGTGAAGATGATGAGAAAAGAATCCCGAAGGAGACGATTATTATTTGTTTTTGTGTTTTCAGTCTTTTATTGCTTTTGAAAGTTTGTCATAAGTTAATGAGCTTAAACCTAAACCAATGGATTCAGTAAACCCATCACATCTTCCCTCTGATTAGGGGTAATGAGAATACCTTAAGTGTGAAGTCAGGTTCTCACACTTAATCACCTTTGGTATAGGATTAAGATCATTAACCTACTTGTGATTATTTAGATGTTTTTGTTGTTTTTGTTTAGTGTTGAGTAATGAGGTTAAGCCATAATCAGGGATTAAACAGACTCATTACACCATCCTAATAGAAGGATAATAGATGAGGGTGTTTAAGCTGAGGAAGGCACCTCAACTTAATCCATGATTAGGGATTAAACCCATGACAAAACAAAGCCTTTATTAAGTGGATTTTATTTAATGATATGATGAAGAAGTGATTTTTATGATTTGTAAGACAACTTGAGGGGGACTTGTCCATTAACACTAGGGTTAGTCCTTCTTAACCAATTAAGGAAGAATTAGAACCCTAATGCAAGGCCCAAGTTACAAGTGTGATGTCTTGATACTTATTAAGTGAATTGATTAAGAGATTTAAACACATTAAGGGTTTAACACTTAGGATTAAAGTTATACACTCCATCCTAAGAGAAGGATGCAGGCATAAGTTTAATCACAAAGCCTTAAAGCCTTTAGGGTTTAGTCCCTGATTATGAGATGAGGAGAGAAGACCCAAAAGAGACACAAAGGTAAAACTAAGAAGGGAGACTAATCAAAACCCTAATCATTGTCATGCTTGGTTGTTCCTAAGGTTTGTGAGGTTTGCAAGAACAATCTTCAGAAGAACCACCAGGAAGCAGATGAAAGGATCAAGAGAAGCAAAGTGACTTGCTTCATTCAAGAAGTCAAGTCACTTGAAGAAAGAAAGTGGGAGGAACAAGAATGAGCAAGCTCAAACTCAAACACATATAAAAAAATGCAGCATGGATGCAAGAAAGATGAAAAGAAAAGTTATGAGAAGTGAAGGCAAATTCACTTCCCAAAATCACTTACCACCTGAAATGTTAGAAAAGAAATGCAATGCAATGCAAAGTATGATGAAATGACATGATGGGAAACAAACCAGAAGCATGTTGATGATGATGATGATGCTATGAGATGTTACAAACATGAGGCAACACATGGAAATGATCATACAAGTTCATGAATGCAAATGAAGCAGGTTAAGGAACATGAACAAACATGGAAAATTATGAAGTGCACATGGCATACAACAAGGCAAATTCATGATGCAATGATCAAACATGCTTTCAATATGTCTTATGATGTCAAATGAATCACATGGATGCTTGAAATGTCATGGCAAGTCATGTTATGCAAGAGAATGCAAGAGGGATGCAAATGAAAGCCCAAATTAGGGTTTATGAACCAAACATCAAACAAAAAACCAAAAACAGGAGCAAACCCTAAGATAAAAAATGGAAAATGCCACTCAAAAGACCCCTAATCCTATACTAAACCAATGCCCAAAGGATAAGTCTCAACTCTTAACCAATCTCAAGTTATGATTTTTACAAGTTATTAGGGTTTTTAGGGTTCTTAAACAAAAGAAATGTCAAACAATTGAAAAATGCAAGATCAAATTATGGCCATTTTATCTCAAAAACTACATGTTAAACACAATGCAATGCAAGAAGAATCAATGTCCAACTCTTCATGGATAGGCAGAAATGATTTTTTGAACTTAGGATCAAATTAATGCATAAAAATGATTTTAATTCAATGAAAAATTCTCAAAATGCATCAAGATCAAAAAGAAATTTGGTTTGAAGGTTGGACAATGTTTCTAAATGTCTTAGAACATTTCATGAATTTTTTGGTGATTTTTAAATATCTAAAGGTATTTTTAATAAATTAATTTCCATTAATCAATTAAAAATAATCCTTTAAATATTTAAAAATACATTTTTAATGATAAAAAATAAAATGAAAATATTTTTGTGTCACAAAAATTATTAAAACTTATGAGAAAAAGTTTCATAATTTTTAGACATTTTTTACTATTTTAAATTAAATATGCAAGTTAAATGAAAAAGAAAATGAAAATAAATTAAATAAAAGGAAAGTCAAATGAGTGGAGGGCCAGGATGAGCTCTGGGTTTGAATTGGTTGACCAGCGCGCATCTGGACGGCTGGGGTTGCATCTGAGCCAATTAACCTAAATACGAATTAATTAAACTAATTAAATGAATTAGGGCTAATCAAATGAATCTGAGCCTTCCATCCACGCGGGAAGTCAACAGGTCAAAGGCATCCTACGCTCAGAATTCAAATGGGAGTTAATGACTGTAATTAGGGCAAATCACTTTCAGGTGACCGGAGGGGAGCTCCGGTCATCTTCTCCGGTGGTATCCAAACCCTAGAATACGATTCAGGCCACCATTCTCCAAATTAATTCCAGGGAAATGTTCCTCCACTCAAACCTTGCTCGAATCAACTCTCAAAAAGAATTTTTCATGCCTGAACTAAGAGAATCGAAGCCATGAAGTTTCACGGGCAAAATTTCAGAGCCCTGGTAAATCCTCATTTCTCACTCATTCTTAAATCTAAAACCATCCCCATGACCATCAAAGCATACATAATCCATTTTTAACATAAAAACCAAGCTCTGAAAAGTTGTAAACCTGAAGCTACCTGAAGTGATGAACTATGGATTTGAGCTCTCCTGACCTTGCTCTGGTGCAGAATGCTTGCTATGAACCCCCTGAAGCCAATGGAAGGCTTGGAATGAGCTTGAACAAGCTGTTTTGAGAAGTCCAGTTCTGGTGTAGCAGGAAATGAGCTTTGTGTACAGGCTGCTTCAGACCAATGTGAAGGGTGGTTTTGACTCCTTTTGATGTGCTTGATTTGTTGGTGAAGAGAGCTTTGATGTTTGATGGCTATGGAAGGTGATTCGAAGAAAAATGCAGGCTGAGGTGAAGAATGGTGAAGCTCAATCCATGCTGGTTTCAGGCTTGAATCTTGGTGGTTTCTGCTCAATGAGACCAGGTGAGATGATATGTGGAAATGACTTGGATGTTTGAAGCTTGTGGAGGCAGATTCGAATGGTTTTTGCAAAATGGTGAGTTTTTGTGTATGTAATGATCTAGAGTGTTTCAACCTGGCTTGGTGTTATGTTTGGCTAGCAAATGGAAAGTATAAACAATTGCAAGTGGCCAGAGGATGTGACATGGCCTGTGGTGATTGGGATGTTTGCTTTTGCCAAAAGTCCACTTTTTGTGTAAGAGAGGTATGGCTTGGTTCTAGCTTGGTACAAGGGCTAGGGCTGGCGCAGCATGGTGTGGTGAGAGACTATGGCTGGTTCAAAAGCCAATGCAGCAAGTGGTGAGAAGCATCATGATGGTTTTGCAAGTTACTCCAACCTTGGTTCACATGTGACTTTCTCATTCCATAAGCCATGAAACATGAGGATTTTTGATTCAATTCTGACTTTTAAGTCACATAGAATGTTTGTGTCATGGTTTGAATTGAATTAGAAGTTACAAATGGCATTGGTTCATGATTTTGCAAAATTCACATTTGGTGCACATCTTGAAAATCAATGATTTTAACCAATTTTGTCACACCATAACTTTTGATCCAAGAAGAATTTGATCATGTTCTTGTACTTTTTGAAAAGGGAAAAATGTATTCTACAACTTTCATGACCAAAGTTTTTCCATTTGAAGCATTTTTGAATCAAAAATCAAGGCTTGAAAAATGACCTAAAATGACATATTCTTGAAAAGTCAACTATGCCCAAAAAGTCAACTTTGCAAAAACTTCAAATTCTTGATTTTTGTGAACTTCAACCTTCTTCCATGATCAAATAAAGATCATATACACTCAAAATGATGAAGATCACCCCTTGGTTGGGTCATTGGGGGCCTCAGATGCCCTGATTTTGCACTGACTTGTCCAGAAAGTCAACCCTTGATCAGATGACTTCCCCATGGAATTTCTTCATGAAAATTGATATGCATACTCCCTATACCATGTAGAGACCAATGGAAACAAGAATGACCAAAAAATTTGGAGTTATGGCCTCTGAAACCAAAACCCTAATTTTAGGTCAACTGTGCAGTCTATCCTGGCTCTGCTTCCACACCAATCCCAGTTCTTGTGATTCTTTTGAAATCTTGACTTTAAAAGGATGGAATATGATACAAGAACACATATGGACCCCTTTGAAGTGATTGGTTGCCTTTGGAGTGGCTCAAGAAGCTCTTGGATTGCTCAGATCACAAACCCTAGGTGCAGATGACTTTGAATCTATGCAGTGAATCAAAAATGAGATATGAGATGATATGATTGTGTTTATGCATATGAAATGATCACAAGCCATGGTGTGAATGGGTGAGGGCAAATTTGGGGTGTTTACAGCTTCCCCTATTCAAACATGAGTTAGCTGTGCAGGTTGTAAGCAACGGCTTAACAGGCGAACAAGATAACTTGTGGTTGAATACCAAAGACAGTCCAAAATTTGCACTCACAGAATGAAGAAGAAAAGGGATATAGATTGTGAAGGAAAATAAAGTATATTGTAAAGTGTGGGCGACGGAGGACGACCGTCGAGCAGAGGACGACTGCTGGGTAAAGAGCAATGACGGGGACGGCCGACATGCTGGGAAAAGTGTGTGAAGTAAAGCCATGACGGGGACGGCCGACATGCTGGGGATAAAAGGTAAAGATAAGACGGGGACGGCCGACTAGCTGGGGAAAAATAAGAAATCATGATGGGGACGGCCATCAAGATAAAGTTGTAAAATTCTCTGGGGATTGATGAAGCATGACGGGGACGGCCATCAAGTTCATAAAGCAGGGTAACCGACGATGGGGACGGCCATCAGGCTAAAAGAAAAGGAAAAGGGACCACGACGGGGACGGCCATCGGGTTAAAGAATAAATGAAATGAACAGATGATGGGGTACGGCCATCAAAGGTGAAGGACGATCACCTAGCAGGGGACGGCTGCTCTGTTGGGGAATAAAAGAAATATGATGGGGACGGCCATCAAAGGTGGAGGACGACCACCTGGCAGGGTACGGCTGCCGAAAATATCAACGATGGGGACGGCCATCGGATAAAAGGCCAACGATGGGGACGGCCATCGGACGAGCATGATGGAGGACGACCATCAAGAGGTGGAGGACGACCACCTAGCAGGGGACGGCTGCTCTCAGGGTTTGTCATAACATAGGACGAATGTTAGATAACCAAAAATCAACAATGGGGACGGCCATTGGATAAAATGATGAAGGACGATCATCAAGAGGTGGAGGATGACCACCTAGCAGGGGACGGCTGCTAAAATCAACGATGGGGACGGCCATCGGATGAGCATGATGGAGGACGACCATCAAGAGGTGGAGGACGACCACCTAGCAGGGTACGGCTGCTCTCAGGGTTTACCATGACACAGGACGAGTGTCAGATAAGAAGGAAAATTTGCTTTGTTGGAAACCTACTGGGGAATAGTAAACACGGACGAGTGTTTATATCCAAGAAACAAAAGGTATAAGTGTTTAGATGTTGTGTATAGATTAAAGATGCGGACGAGCATCCTTAAGACTACGATATGGACGAGTATCGGGTAGAAACAAATACTGACACGTGTTCAGAGATGATGATACGGACGAGTATCAACTGGTTAACAAAGAACACGGACGAGTGTTGAATCTGAGAGGACTCTTCCGGGGAATAGTAGACACAGGCGAGTGTCTCCTTTCAAGTGGACAAAAGTGTTTGACACAGTGTATGGATTAAAGATGCGGACGAGCATCCTTAAGACTATGATACGGACGAGTATCATGTAGAAACAAACGCTAGACGCATGCTCTGAGATGATGGTACGGACGGGTACCAACTGGTTAACAAAGAACAAGGACTAATGCCGAATCTGTGTGGATATGAAAGTATATACAAGATACGGACGAGCATCTGTATGAGTGTATAGATGAGTGTTTATCTGCTGGGGAGAGTGACACGGACGGGTGTCAAGAGAGGAAAGTATAATAATATCAACAAGTATATGGGTTGTAGACGACTGTGCTGGGGATATGACACGGACGGGTGCCAAGAAAGTGTATATAGGTATATGTGAGTGCAAAGAGGATGTCTTTGGCTTTCTGCTGGGAGTATGACACGGACGGGTGTCAGGAAGTATCTGTAATACGGGTGATCTTGTTTGCAAAGAGTGTTCAGGCGACTTTACTGGGGAGTGATGACACGGACGGGTGTCAAGGGAGTATATATTGGTGTTTGTGAATATGAGGCAGCTACTCTGGTGGGGACTCTGGGGGAAAGTATTCTGCATTCTGATGAATGGTTACTAGTCACAAGTGCTGATTCAAAACATGGCTTATGATTATGCTATGTGTTGGATTTTTTGCCGTAATGCTCCGTACTAGACGGAATGCTACGCTTTGTGGGTGAATATGATGCAAATGCTATGATTGTGCAAAGACCAAACCGGGATCCGGGTCCCACTGCTGCGAAGATCTTCGATCGATCTGCTTGAAATGGACATCCCAGCTGGGGGTGAGATCATTAGTAGATCTGATGATATGATATCTGCTTGGGGACTCGGGCCATTGATAGACCTATCCTTTATAAATGAGGGACCCAGCTGGGGTTTGTAGAAGCTTTCTTCACTCTGTTGTGATCTTCATGCGTTGCTCTTCTGAATAGAGGCTGAGAAATCTGTGGGGAGATGATTCCCTGACTTTGTGTATTTCGGCTGAGGGCGAGATGGCAACTCGGCTGGGGATAAAGAGAGATCATTGAGAGACCTCCCTAGGGATTCTGTTTAAGAGGATCCTTGGCTCAGCCGGGGATGTAGGTGTCTTCCGTGATGCCTGGCAACTCTGATGGGGATAGGTAATAAAAGGCAACTCAGCTGGGGAGAAAGCATGAGAGGCAACTCAGCTGGGGAGAAAGCACCTTGGGTGCCACAATTGAGTGTTGATTTGCCAGCTTGCTAGGATGAAGCCTACGTGCCCCAAGTTGCGTTCTGGGTTCCTGCAAAACCTGAAAAGACAGAGAAACGCACAAGATAATCCCGAGGTATCCTTTACTGGATTCCGTCATAGGAGTTTAGATACTTCTGAGAGTAAGCATATTTCCTGCAAGCATGTTTTTATTTGGAGATAAGCATCTGTATTTTACGCAACCAGTTTTTTCTTTTAAGACATCAGACATTTTTTGCAAATAAAATGTACAAAACGAGACATGACTGAAAATCTGATTTTATTAATTCAATATGCCCTGAATTGGCGAGATACAGTCAAAGGAACATATCCCCTGAAATGGGGAGATTGTTACAAATTGAGAGACAAAATGTTGGCAGTGTTGATGACGCTTTAAGGAGCTTCCTCTTCACTATGACCTGTATGACTTTTGACGCTCTTCTCATCTTGCTTTCTGAAGAAGGTAGATTCTGATTGAAGCTTGATCCTTTCGAAGTTTACCAAGTTGCAGATGATACAGACGAACTCAGAATGCAGTTGTTCGCTTATTCCCTTATTTTGCATGGATCGCCCTTTCGGGTTTTCAATCCATCGGGATACCCATTTTTGCCTGAGTTGTCCAATGCGGCTTTTCAACTCAGCGGGTGTACTTTTTCTTTATTTTCCCTTATTTTTGCCCGAGTCTTTTATTCTGTTTTTGACTCGCCGGGATGCCCTATTTTTGCCTGGAGTTACATTCTGTTTTTATGTCCAGCGGGTCCTTTTATGCGAAGTATTTTTTAACTGCATCTGAATTCACAGGGGACGGGAAATCTTCACCATCCATGGTGCTGAGCATCAGTGCACCACCAGAGAAAACTTTCTTTACCACGAATGGTCCTTCATAATTCGGAGTCCATTTGCCCCTGTGGTCTGTATGAGGAGGGAGGATTCTTTTCAGCACAAGATCTCCCACTTGGTACTCTCGGTGCCTGACTTTCTGATCGAAGGCCTTCTTCATTCTCTTCTGATATAACTGCCCATGACAGATTGCAGCCAATCTCTTCTCTTCGACCAAACTCAGTTGCTCGTATCGGGCCCGGACCCACTCTGCTTCACTCAGTTTAACATCCATCAGTACCCGTAGAGAGGGTAATTCAACTTCAACCGGTAGGACTGCTTCCATACCATACACAAGCTGATACGGGGTTGCCCCAGTGGATGTCCTGATTGACGTGCGGTACCCATGCAAAGCAAATGGTAGCATCTCATGCCAGTCTTTGTAAGTGACTACCATCTTCTGCACAATCTTCTTGATATTCTTATTTGCCGCCTCAACAACGCCATTCATCTTTGGCCTGTAAGGAGAAGAATTGTGATGTTGGATCTTGAAGTCCCGACACAGCTCTGCCATCATTTTGTTGTTTAGATTGGAACCATTATCAGTAATGATTCGCTCGGGCACTCCATACCGACAGATGATATCTCTTTTCAGAAATCTGGCTACCACTTGTCTTGTAACATTTGCATAGGAGGCTGCTTCGACCCACTTGGTGAAATAATCAATGGCGACCAGGATGAACCTGTGGCCATTTGAAGCAGTTGGCTCAATCTTACCAATCATGTCAATGCCCCACATAGCAAAGGGCCAGGGTGAAGACATTATGTTCAAAGGATTCGGAGGCACATGCACTTTATCCGCATAGATCTGGCATTTGTGACATTTTCTGGCATAGGCGCAACAGTCGGCATCCATTGTGATCCAGTAATAGCCTGATCTTAACAACTTCTTAGCCATTGCATGTCCTCCAGCATGGGTACCAAAGGAGCCTTCGTGCACTTCATGCATCAATAAATCTGCTTCTGTTTTGTCAACACATCTGAGGAGTACCATATCAAAGTTCCTTTTGTATAAAGACCCATCAGTGTTCAGAAAGAAACTACCAGCTAGCCTTCTCAAAGTCTTCTTATCATTGGAAGATGCCCCAGGTGGGTACGTTTGATCCTCCAAGAAACACTTAATGTCATGGAACCAAGGCTTATCATCCTTAACAACATCTGCTACGAACACATATGCTGGTCTGTCAAGTCTGGACACTGAAATCTGAGGTACAAAGTTGGCAGCTTGAACTTTGATCATGGATGAAATGGTGGCCAGAGCATCTGCAAACTGATTCTCGTCCCGAGGGATATACTCAAGCTTGACTGTTGCGAAGAAAGTCAATAACCTCCTTGTATAATCCCTGTAAGGTATCAGATGATCCTGGTGGGTGTACCATTTTCCGTTGGTTTGATTAACTACCAGAGCTGAATCTCCGAATACGGTCAATGTCTTGATCCTGAGGTCAATGGCTTCCTCAAGGCCCATAATGCAAGCTTCGTATTCAGCTTCGTTGTTAGTGCAGTTGAAAGTGAGTTTCGCCGAGAAAGGCATGTGAACTCCTTTGGGTGTAATGAGTACTGCACCAACACCACGACCATTCATGTTAACAGCCCCATCAAACATCATAATCCATTCTTCTTCCGGGTCAGGCCCTTCAGTGTGAATAGGCTCTTCATGATCTTTTGCTTTAATGAACATGATGTCTTCATCAGGGAAGTCAAACCTCATAGGCTGGTAGTCATCAATGGGTTGCTCAGCAAGATATTCAGATAGTACACTGCCCTTGATGGCTTTCTGAGACGTGTACTGGATGTCATACTCTGTAAGAATCATTTGCCATCTTGCAACCCGTCCGGTAAGAGCTGGCTTCTCAAATATGTACTTAACTGGGTCCATCTTTGAGATCAACAAAGTAGTGTGGGTCAACATATACTGTCTCAGTCGGCGAGCAGCCCACGCTAAAGCACAACAAGTTTTCTCGAGCAGTGAATAACGTCGTTCACAGTCGGTAAACTTTTTGCTCAGGTAGTATATTGCATACTCTTTTCGACCAGACTCGTCATGCTGGCCCAACACACACCCCATCGACTCTTCTAATACTGTCAGGTACATTATTAGAGGTCTTCCTTCGACTGGAGGCATAAGGATTGGAGGTTCTTATAGATATTCTTTGATCTTGTCAAAAGCCTTCTGGCAGTCTTCATTCCACCTGACCGTCTGTTCTTTTCTCAACAATTTGAACAAGGGTTCACAGGTTGCCGTAAGGTGGGATATGAACCTTGAGATGTAGTTCAATCGACCTAAGAACCCTCGAACTTCTTTCTCAGTTTTCGGTGCAGGCATCTCTTGGATGGCTTTGACTTTATCAGGGTCAACTTCAATCCCCTTCTCGCTCACAATAAATCCCAACAAC
>OZ014525.1:95887034-95894534 GCA_963966055.1 Lathyrus aphaca | reverse complement strand
TCAATTGAGAGTGCATTGAAGAATGTTGATAACGGCTGGCAGGAACCGCCTTCAACACATGTCTATTGTATTAGACACATAGCGCAAAACTTCATGAGAGAGATCAAAGACAAGACACTGCGGAAGAAGGTCGTGAACGCAGGGTACTCATTAACCGAACCGTCATTCAAACATTATCGTGACGATATCAGACTGGCAAATGAAGATGCGTTCAGATGGATAAACCAGATTCCTTTAGATAAGTGGACCAGGGCCTACGACAAAGGACAACGCTGGGGTCACATGACAACAAACCTCGTTGAATCAATGAACTCTGTTTTCAAAGGAATCCGCAACCTACCGATAACCGCTTTGGTGAGGTCAACCTACTTTAGGCTCGGAGCACTTTTTGACACCAGACGTTCAAAGTGGAGTTCAATCCTACAGTCTGGTCAAGTGTTCAGCGATAGTTCTATGACATTCATCAAAGACGAAGCATCCAAGTCTAACACACATGTGGTCACCGTGTTTAACCGCAATAAGGGACATTTCAATGTTGATGAGATCATGGATCACAACGAAGGGAGACCGAGGGGATCCTATCGGGTAGAACTTGATAACAATTGGTGCGACTGTGGAAAATTTCAAGCCTTTCGCATGCCTTGCTCCCATGTCATAGCGGCATGTTCAAAGGTTCGGCTGGACCCTTCAGGCTTACTATCCCCTGTTTACCAAGTGCACAATCTTTGCAACGTCTACAACAAAAGCTTTCCGGTTGTTGCAAATGAGGACTACTGACCCTCCTACAACGGGGAAATAGTCTGGCACAATGAGAACATGCGAAGAAAGAAAAAAGGTCGTCCTAACAGCACGCGTATTCACACCGAAATGGATACGGCGAATAAGATGGTGAGACTGTGTAGTTCATGTCGTCAGCCCGGTCACAATTGTAAAAAATGTCCCAACGTTGGACCAAGCTCAACATCGTAAATTAAATCATTGTAACCGTATTTATTTTAAATGGAAGCCTAGTTCGTTTAATTCATATCAGTAAAATCATACAACCACAAACACGAACATACATAAATAAAACAAGGAAATACGTGATTCAGAAAATGACCGTACATAAATAAAACGGAAAAATACATAAATTCAAACATTACCATACATAAATAGAACAACTGCAACATTCAACAAATCTAGCCTATCAGAACCATCAGGACAACTTCACCTCCGCTTAGCATCATCGAAAGAACACCTGCATCATTGACAATTTTTCTCCATTTCGTCACACCAGACTCCACAACCCGCTTCTCAATTTTAATTATCTTTTCTTTGTGGCCGATCTCTCATATAATATATACTCGCTCCAGTTTCGTATATAAATAAATTTATAATAATAATAAAAAAATCGTCTTTAAGAAAAATATTTGAATGCGTTTAAGTTTTATATTTTTTTTTTATTTTATCTCTATTTTTTATTTTAAAAATCGTTAAAAATATAGAAATGTGAAAAAAAATAGGAATACATTTATAATAATAATATTTAATATAATAAATATATGTGACTTTCGCTTATATTTAAGGCATTAAATTGTTTTATCAATTTGCTTATGTATGAGACCAGAGGAAGTAATACCTTTAGTCTATTTTAAAAATAAGTACAAAATGTTAAAATAATATAAATAATACTACATTCGTTCTTTTTTATAAAAGACAAATCATTTTTAGATTCATTGAATAAACAATGTATTTGGTCAGTTTGCAGATTAAATACATTAATTATTCAATGAATCTAACAAATGACTTATCTCTTATATAAAATAACGGATGTTGTAGTTTTTTTACTGGAATAAAAGTAAATAATTATAATTGATTATATTTTATTCTCATAAAAATATAAATTACTACACTTTAAATAAGATTTTGTTTGACAGGACATATTTTTGATAAACTCGTATATAGGGGTGAGAATAGACTGAACCGAATTAAATTTTGTTAAGCCTAAATTTGTCCTGCTAAAATATTCAAACTAATGTAAATAGGAAATTCAACTAATTTTAAATAGACTAAAAAATCAAAAGTACAATGAGACTAAATATTTGTTTCCATTAAGTTATTTGAGCTTACCAAGTAGCATAAATTTTGTGAGATGATTTGTTTGAGAGAACTTATGAAAATACTTTATAACATCATTCATATGATTTCTTAAATATAATTAAGTTTTACTTTTGCATTTTAATATAATATATAAAATACAATATAAAAATCATAAATTCATTCATATTTAATAAATAGGTCAATTTGATAGACTTATAAGACTTTTTGTGCGATCTGCGACCTAACCTATTTAAATAAATAAGCTTATAAAAAATTCTAAGTCCTTCCTATTTAAAAAAAAAGAAGTCTGACATGACATTGATCTATATAGATTAGGTCGTAGGCCTCTATTAGTTAGTCTGACATATTCTCGCCCCTACTCATATGACAATCTAGATATGTATGATAAAATTTCACGAGTTTATAGTTTATTTTACTAATTTATAACTTATTTTTTATAAATTATTTTAAATAGCATTTTAACTTATTATTTTAACAAAAATCCACTTGTATCCTTTCCAATTTATTTTAATTTAAAATAAAATAATTATGTATTAAATATTTTTATGTCATTTTACATTTATAAGTTAGTTTTACTAAATATTTCAATTAATTTATTAGTTATTAATAATCAACCATCAACTATAAACTATCAACTATCAGTCATAAGCTATAAATTATAAACTAACTTATAAGTATTCACTATTTTTATTAAATAGAGTCAAAACCTTACAATTTTTATAAATAAATTATTTTTAAAAGTATTTAAATAAAATTTATTAAAAATTGAAACATGAGAATGTGAGATTCATCGAATCATATTCAATACAATTAAATATTTCCAATATTCACACATTCAACATATTGTCAATAGTTGGATCAAGATAAAATGTTTCATATTTAAATACTGATCTTACCTACTTAGGAGGGTTTTCCAGTAGTTGAACACAAACAACAAATATGGTTGATGAGTGGGGAGGGGGTGTATCTGCAAGGCACTCCGAAGCCAAAGTAAGTAAGCAGTACAAAAAATGGTAAGCAAGAAGTGTTTCAGAATACCTGATCCTTTGGTGAGAAAGGGTATTTATAGTGAGCCCCCAGCGCTAGGCCAAGGTCCTTTATTGGGCTGAATCGGCTAGGTCTAAGGAAGAACTTCCAAGGTACGCGTTAGGAGCGTGTAAGACCTAGCACATAGTCTTTTCCTTGGTCCAACTGTTCCTATCTTTAAGGAGATAATAATGGGCAGTTGGGTGATGTGGCAAGAGGGATGGTGAATCTGTCACTTGCCCAACGTGCCAAGCGTATGCTCGACCCGTGAGGAGTCTGCTTGACAATATAGTATGTTTGCCCGAGTGAATGGGCATCTGCTCGCGTATTGGGCTACGACCCAATATAGTCTCTAGAGGTCCAGTACGAAATAGGAGCCCCCAAGTCGAGTCTCCGAGCTGAAGCGATGAGTTAAGAAAGTCGGGCACATCTTCGTGTCGAGGAAGGATACGCGTCGTGCAGGATCACCTGTCTGTGTCGGAGTGTAACCATTTCGAGTTGCTTGGGGTGTCGAGGAGAACACGGCCCAATTCGTATGGCGCGCGGTGTTCTCAGGAGTCGAGGACGTTTTGGTAGAGTCGAGGAGACCTGCGGTTGCTCGCCGTCGTTCATAATTCTCTAAACTGACGTGTCCAAGGAGTTAAAAGTGTGTCGCTTCGTTTCCTATGCTAGGGCCGACCTAGGGGCCTAGGTAATGATTGTCTAGCGCATCCCCACACGCGTTTCCCTCGTATATAAGATGGGGGACCACTTCATTTCATTTTTTCGCTCCTACGTATAACCAGAACCTTTACCTGAAACTCTTTTCCAAAACGCAACCGTCGACGTCGCCGCCGCTCACTCCCCGCGCACCGCCGTGATCTCCCTGCCATCAATATGTCAGGTAACCTTCAAAATCTTCTTTTTTGATTATTTTTTCGCTCGGTAGGTAGTAAAAATCCGTAAGTTTTCCGTTAGAGTAAGTAGCTCACTATTTTAGGCTAGTTTTTAGGTTTTAGATATGAACGTCCCAGGCGCAATTTGCATGAGTCGGGCGAAAAAAGCATATTTGCATGAATAAGTCGGACAAAATCATCGTATTTGTATGAAGATCACGAGCGTCCCACACATTCCCCAAACAAGAATTCCTTAGCTTTCTTAGGAACTTTTAGGTGTTCTGTGAGCACTCTAAGTTCCCACAGATGGTAACACTGATCTTACCTGATCAGGAGGGCCTTTCAGTAGTTGAACACGAACAACAAATATGGTTGATGAGTGGGGAGGGGACGTACATGCAAGACACTCCGATGCCAAAGTAAGTAAGCAGTACAGAAAATGGTAAGCAAGACGTGTTTCAGAATACATGACCCTTTGGTGAGAAAGTGTATTTATAGTGAGCCCAGCGTTAGGCCAATGTCCTTTCTTGGGCTGGATTGGCTAGGCCCAAGGAAGAACTGCCAAGATATGCGTCAGGGGCGTGTAAGACCTAGCACGTGATCTTGTCCTTGGTCCAACTGTTCCTATCTTTTAGTAGATAATGGTGGGCAGTTGGGTGATGTGGCAAGAGGGATAGTGAATCTGTCACTTGCCCGACGTGCCAAGCGTATGCTCGACCCATGAGGAGTCTGCTCGACAATATAGTATGTTTGCTCGAGTGAATGAGCATCTGCTCGACGTATTGGGCCACGATCCAATGTAATATCTAGAGGCCCAATCCGGAACAAATACAATTTTAAATTTGTCTTAAAATAAAAAACTTAAAGTAAAATTTTAATCTTTTGATTTTAATTCAATGGCGGTGAATAGAAAAAATGTGACTACTAAAAATACCATTTGAATCGATCATACACACTCCAACTTAAGGAGTTGAGATCTGCGAATTTTTTTTTAATATAACATACTTTATTAATTTAATTTCCAAAATAACATAACTTTGAAAAAAATTACCAAACTAACATAGTTTGGATGCATGTTCGCCAAACCATGTGATGAACAAGTACAAAATATGATCAATTCGCCATTTGGATTGGCTAGAATGAAAAATATTTCACTAATTCGCCATACCATTTGGCGAATGAGTGTACTTTCATGTACACATTCGCCAAATGGATTGATGCATGTTTATGTGTTTTTTTTTTAATTTTTGGATTTAATGTTTTTGTTATTTTTGTGTTATTCATCTATATATATATATATATATATATATATATATATATATATATATATATATATATATATATATATATATATAAGTATATATATATATATATATATATATATATATATATATAAGTATATATATATATATATATATATATATATATATATAAGTATATATATATATATATATATATATATATATATAAGTAAATATATATAAGTATATATATATATATATATATATATATATATATATATATATATACTCATATATATATATATATATATATATATATATATATATATATATGTATGTATAAGTAAATATATATAAGTATATATATATATATATATATATATATATACTTATACTTATATATATATATATATTTTTTTTTTCTTTTATAAATATATATATATAAAAGAAAATTATAATATGAAATAAAATTATATTTAAAGAAAATTATTGATATAAAAGAAAATTATTGAAATAAAAGAAAATTAGAGAATATGAGAAAGAGAAATATAAATTAAAAGAAAATTATTATTAATAATTCAAGAACGACATTACAAAACCTAATTTCCCGCCCGATCTAACTGCCCCCCAGTACCACATCCACGGGGATGACCCCGTCTTCGAACTCTACCACCAGGTGGTCGAGGTTCCGCTTGTATTTGTGTGTTTGGTGGAGGCGGTTGTTGTTGAGTCCATGATTCAGCTTGTCCCCAATTACGTGGAAGGTTGCTGCCAAAGGCGCTGCCGTAACTGAGTTGTGTGCCCATGTTTTCAAAGCTGGGTCGGATAGGTTGGGCTGGGTTGGATTGGGTTGGGTGAGGACGATAAGCTTGACCAAATGAGGATATTGCCTCGTTTTGAGAACGAAACAAAGGTGGGGGGGCTATAGGTTGGTGTGGACATGAAGGGGTTGTCGGGGGTATATTGGTGTTGGTAAGGCTCTTGTTGTTGTGATTGGGTTTGTGGCATGAAGGGGTTATGTGTTTGGATGAATGGCCTATGGGTGTTTGAAGTCGATGGCTGGAATTGGGTGGGGTAGTCATGTTGTGGAGTTGGTGGTTGGGCGTATGTTGCGGCCTGCGAGCGGGGGTCAATCAAGTATGGGTTATCAGACACCCATTGTTGCATAGTAACTGACCTAAACCAAACTAAATATTCTCTAGTTGGTTTGACATTTTGCAGCACTTGGTCAGTTAGGACATGTTGGCGTCGATCCCTCCATTGTTGACGTAATTCCCTTGCAAAGTCTCTCCAATATTCCATGTTCCACATGCCACTTACTCTTTTTAAATGCCAATTTCCCAAACATGTCGGAGGGCCCGGAATATCCTGTTGCATTCCGAACTGCATTTTCACCCGATCTGTTTGGTGCATTTCAATTGTAGTGAAGCGGATGATTGGAGTTTTTGCCGTCCAAATTTCAGCATATTTTGGGTTAGGCTCATGGTCGAGGGCTAAATATGGGCGCCAGATGAACTACGGAAAAAAAAAATCGTTTAGTATAAAATTATTTTAGTTAATAAAATGCATTAAAACGGAAAAATATTTTTTATATATGACAATACCTGATCGATCCCCACGTGGTCTAACAATTGGCGATATAAAACTATAGAACTTCTTGGGTTTCTACTATAATCCATCCCAAGATCGGACCAGCTAAGCACAACAGATTTAAACGCATTTAGATACAATAACAATTTAAATATTTAAAATTTAATATGTTTGGAAATAAAAATTAACAGTGGACTTACTGGTTTGCGTAGGGGAACGGGCATGGATTCATGTTGCGTGGGGCAAGCATCGGCAATCTGGAATACCCCCAAGCTTGTAACAAAAATGCACACCCAAAAAAGGTACAAGTATCCTTTGCGGCATTTTTACAAAGGCTACTGTACAAGTGTGCCAAAACAGCCGAACCCCAATTGTATGTATTTACATTGTTGATGTTTCGCAACAATGGTAAATACATCATATTTATTGTGTTCCCGGTACCGTCGGGAAATAAAAAATGACCAAATAAAAGCATAATATAACACCGAGTTTTTTGCATTTTTTCTAACTCGGTTGATTCTTCGGTTAAAATAAAACTAGAATAGTGCGCTCTAAGGACTCCTAGATTTATACCTGAACCCCGGCTACGAGTATTTGATGGTTGCTCCTCGTCAATGAGAGGGGCACCCAGCAAATCCGCAACTATAGAAACTTCCTGGTTCACCTTA